>PISX010017683.1:0-42702 GCA_004024625.1 Mellivora capensis | reverse complement strand
TGGAGGAGGAAGAAGTTTCGTCTTCAAGATGGGAGGAGTAACAGCATAGGGGCGATGATGCCGGGAATGATCCAGTGTGAGGGAAGAATGGCTGCCGCAGGAGGGAGAGGGAAGAATTCCCAGAGCAGGAGCGGGATTTGGTACCCGCAGGAGCAGTGACAGGGTTCATTAACGATGACAGGGCCGGGGGGGGGGGGGGTTCCGCACACAGCTGCCCTGAAGTGGGGGCTGGGGACGGGGCCTGAGCCAGCCCTCTTCTTTCAGGATCCGTTTTCTCAGTGCGGTGGGAGGCAAGGTCATCTATGAGAGCACCTGCTTATAAGTGAGATCAAGCACCTTCAGGAGAGCAGGAGGTGTGCTCCGGTTCCGAAACATCGCTCAGAGGGTGGTGGTGTGGTTAGTGGGTAAGTCTGTGCTGAAAATCAATCATGTAACTTCAACTGAAATTCAAATAAGAGTAAACACATATGCAATGCTCTGAATTTTATTTTCTAATAACTATTTGAACCACTCTACAAAACGTTCTATAGTATTATTTAACAAAACGTGGGCAAAATTTAAGGTAGGAATTAGACCCCATTTCCCTACCATCAAAAACACCTTGCAAACACTTATTTTCTTAGAGGATATCCAGTTTGTGGAATTACTTATAGACGATGGCACATTTTAATTCCATTTACCAGCATGGGGATTTACCACAAGCATAAAACTCTTCAAAATAAAACCCTATGGATTTCTTTTGAACCACCTCAGATTAAACTGTGTTGGGTGTTTTTCCAAAGTTCAAACTAAGCTCAATCTCCTTTCCCCAGGCACAGCCTCGCACCTGTGGCAGGTCCGTACAAAATCCACCCACTCCTCAGAAGTCTCCTCTCGGGACGCCCGTAGTTCCCGTCATCACAGGTAGAAGAGAGAGTTGGCTAACTCCAGACTTGGTTCTTTGTGAATGCTCTGTGCTACCAGGAAGGTCAGCCTGTGCGCGTACTGACAGGGGGCTGGGAGGCTGATTAGGCCCTGAGGATAAAACACATTGACAGCAATTATGAGGGTTGCCTGTTCTTAGAGTCATCTGTGTTCCTGAGTTTTAATCCTCTGCTCGTTCCATACACAGAAGAACGCATTCGCAAGCAAACCACCTAAACCCAACCCACAAAGGGCAACGGCGTCACAGGGAGCACAGACTCACCGGGCGAGATGGGGCTGGGGGCCTGTCTGGCTCCACAGAGCTGGGAGCTGGGAGCTGGGAGTCATCACACTTAGCGCTCATCTAAGTTTCCTGCGACTTGAGGCTCCAGGGGGCTCAGAGCACACCTTGGCCTTGGACTTTGACAGCGGCCTCGGCTTCACACGGAAACACAGAACAGATGCATCCTTACGTTCCCGCCATACACAGTGTCTGAGTTGGCTTCAATTTCCTCAACCACAACTTGGAAATAACACCCTGATTTCCTCCCTAGTGTGCTTAAGACAATGCACAGAATAAGGTCCTCCGGGAATGATAAATACTAGTGCTAGAAGTAATAATAATGACGTTAACAGTTATTGCTGCTTCGTTTCTATGCCAGACTGGGTTTCTCCTCCTGTGGACTCAGGACTCATTCATTCATTCACACATGCATGCATTCATTCATTCCTCCTTCGGGAAGTCCGGCGTAGTGCTGGGTGAGTTGGGTGACAAGTCCGGGCGGGAACGCCACGTGTCAGTGTCCCAAAGCGTCACTCACCGGCCAGTTGTAGTAGAGGTGGCACAGTTTGAAGGTGAGTCTCTGCATGTGGTCGGGCTTCAAGCCATTGTCGTCATAGATGACGTTATAGTGGGTGGGAGTAACCGTTCCCTGACCGGCTGCCTGACTGATCAGGTAGAAGTCGTACCTGAGCAGAAAACCCGCACAAGTGTGAGAAAGAAGGCCAGCCGAGGAGGCCCAATGTGAAGAACAGGCAGCGAACACTTCGCAGAAAACTGGCTTTCAAACAGCACTTGCCATTCAGGACGTGTGGCCTCGGAGTCCACCACGGTGCCCAGCGGCGGGTTCTGCACCGACCGGTTCGTTTCGGTGAAGAATCGGAGCGTGCACTTCTTCCTGACCACAATCACCGACAGCTTGGCGCTTGGAACCAGAAAGGCAGAAAGGGAGATGCAGAGAGCCAAAACCAAGCCTGAGCTTTCTAGTCATCTTTTTTGGTAATTTCTAGATAAACTCATCCATTCATTAGAAACACACTGCCAAATGAAGAAAGTAAAAATTATCCCCAACATCAACTCCCCCCAAGATACACAGTTTTCAAAATTAGAGGTTGTTCTTCCTTGTGACAAGAGTGTGCTGTCCAGTCACTTGGCTGGTTTCTATCCCTCGAAGGGGACGGGGGGAATAGTTAGTAAGGCAATGAGCTTCAACTAGTACCTCTAAAGGAAGACTTTCCAGAATTTTCCATGGAGACAAGATTTCCTTTTTCCATTAGCAATAATCCCCTAATTTCACCTTCACCCTTCCTCTCAATTCCTGAACAGCAAAGAGACCCACAGGTTCCTCTTATTCCTCAAATCATCATTCCTGAATCCGGCAAGACACACACCTGGGGAGGACAGATGGATGGACTGAATGTACCTTTGGGCCAGATGTTGAATGACCGGGAATTAAAGTCAGGATTCGGTAAAGCCAAGGCCATATCCAAATACTGGCCATCGTTCCCAAAGGAACCACTGGGATGCAAAAATTATGGGGAAATTTCACTTTAATCATTTTATTTGAAAAATATGTTGTTTTCCATGTAGAAACTTTTCAGAGTTGACGTCATACTGAAAGAGAATTCCTTAGCACGGTCAGCTGCTGAATGTACTCCCACTGGCCCTCAACTGCATGCTTGTGGTTGGGAGCACAGTCCCCTGAGGTCAGTGGGGAGGGAGGTTCCTGGGCTGTGAGGGTCTGGACGCAGCGGCAGGTGATACTGCCCCCGCCCCAAGCCATTACGCCCTCCCCCCTGGCTGCCCGATCCTGATGCGGCCGGGTCTCAGCTCCTCCAGGGCTCACGCCTGCACCTTTGGTGTTGATGATGTCCCGGACAGATGAACACAGGGCTCTGCTTGGAGGAAGGTGCTCCCCATATATTTTAAGAAGCCAGTTTGAGATTATCATCCTCCCGTTGTCAGTTCTAATATTTTCCTCGCACCTGCCACTTGACATACTCACTACCACACCCCTGAATCCAAAAGGCTGGCGACCGGGTGAGGCAGCCCAGCCCTCCTCTGCTGTCCGCACCTCCCACCCACCTTGGCCGCATACCAGGGCCTGAGCCCTGGCTGATTTGGGCCTGGAATTTCAAACCACAGCATGTTTAGTCCCGTGGCTTATCAATATGTGTGAAGGTCTTCCCCTGACCTGGCCAAATCTCCATGTCAGCCGCGCTGAAGGACACCTGCCTCCCTCCAGGCGCCCCCACCCCCCACCTCATGGAAGAGCACCCCAACGATGCTCCAAGCTGCGGGAGATCTAACCACAGGCTGTACTCACATGATGCAGGCACAGAGCCAACCTCCACTGCATGAAAAAAAAGAAGATGCTGGCATCTATGACTTTTAACATTTCTAACTAACGTGCTGTCACCGCGAGTGTGGGGAACGCACCGCGATTGCCTACCTGGTATTCGAACTTGCCTCTGTCACACTGCTCAGCAGCTGCGGAACCTCGTATTCAAGCAGGGTCTGCAGCTGGCCGTCCCCCACCCCGTCCCGGTACACGACCACCCGCGCAGGCAGGCCTCGGTTGTGCCTGTGCCATCTGTTGAGCGCTCCTGCGGAACGAGTAATTGGTGAGAAGAGCATGGCTCGTCCAGCGCCAACAAAGAGTAACATCCCCCTAGAGCTCAGGGTTTTAGAGAACTGTGTTACTACTTCTCTGAGAGGATAATTCCTAGACCTGAGTTGTATCTGCAGTAATATAAAAGCGGGTAACTTTAGGGGGACATTCGGCGTCTGTGCTCTTTCTTGGGGGACTCATAATGGTTTCTATGGCATAACGTATTCTTGAACTGAGCGTGCCTCTTTTGTGACATTTTAATATTCAAGCAATAAATGAAGTCATGCAATAAACAAATTCCCAAAATCAGATGAATACTAATTCAGCTTCTTCGAGTCTTTAAATGCTATAGATAGATACAGGCTAGATAACTCCATGTCATTTCCTTCTCCAATGAGCGTAAATATGAAGACATAGGAAAGGATGTGGCCACTCCTCTGAGAGCATCTCTTACCGTGGACTCACCCAATTCGATTCTAAGTTGCACCGACAATGTGAACTCTGAGAACATCTCCACCCACTCCAACTAGAAACTGCCCCAAGAGCAGAGACCAGACAGTAACTCCTATCAACAGAAACTTTTCATAACTACTAAAAAAAAAAAAAACCAAGTTTTTGAAGTGAGGGCAAAGTAACATAATACTTATTTTCATGTATACATTGGGCAATTGCTTCAGAAGAATTTATTTTCCAGGAAATTTTAGTTCAACAGAAGATGATCATATAGGTAAGGCCATAACCAACACATATCACCAAATTCACTTTTTTTAGGAGACATTTACAACGCCCCCCTACCCGCAGAGTTTATGGATGGGAAGAGCGCATCAGGAGAGGAAGTGAATTGTACAAGCCACACTGCGAGGTAGTGCCAAGGCCAGGCACTACCAACCGGGGCTGGAGAGGAGACGGGAGCCCCAGACACTGTTCCCATCACATCCCACCACACAGAAGGCACCCTTCCCCACCTGCCTTCTTCCCCATCTTCTCCTGTTATGCCTTCCTTCATCTGCCAGCATCCTATTCTATCCCCACCCCAAAGGCTTCCTTCCTGTTTCTAGACCTCACACCACTCTGTCACAATCCTTGTTTCTCTGGGGTAGGTTCCTTTGGTATTTTCCCTGCTTGCCAGAGCCACCAGCAGCTAAAAACTGCCCTTCCTCTTGGCTTTCTGTTTATCACACATCGAGGACACGTGCAGTTTCTCCGACATCTGTGAGCATGAGTCAGGACATAGCATTGGAAATTTCTAACCAGGTGACAGTCTACTCGGGCAGGCTTAGGGCATCTGCTTCCCCGGTCTGGTCCGCTACGGGCACGCGGACTCTGGGTCAGAAAGAATAGTGCTCGGAGCCCACCCACACCGAGATACTTTGAGTACCAGTCATGAAAACTTTCAAGCAATCTGCAACATCCGTCGTCGTTCTCTGGAGGATACAGCGAGAGAACCACCTAAAGTGAGAAGAACACAAAAGTAAAGTTCAGATTCAAAATGTCTACCCTAGACGTACATTAGGATTAAGTGAAGTAAAGGAAAACAACCGAAGTGTCCATCGATGGGAGAATGGATAAAGATGTGTGTGAGCCCGCACATGCACACACACACCCAGAATACTATTTAGACACAGCAAAGAATAAAGTCTTGCCATTTGTGGCAATATGGATGGTTCCTGAGGACATTATACTAACTGAAATATGTCAGGCAGAGAAAGACAAGTACTGTACATTCTCGCTTATATGTGAAATTAAGAAAAAAAAATCTTTTAGATACAGGAGGAGACTGGTGGCTGCCAGAGGCAGGGGGTGGAAGTGAGGGCACTGGGTGAAGGAGATCGAAGGATACAAACTTCCTGATACAAAATAAGGAAGTCCTGGGGATGTAATGAGCAGCTTGGTGAGCACAGCTAATAATACTATGTTATTGCATATTTGAAAGTTGCTAAAAGAGTAGATCTTGAAAGTCCTCATCACAAGAAAAATAAATGTTATGACTATGTGATGATATTAACCAGACTCACTGTGGTGATTGTTTTGCAATATGTACAAATATCGAATCATTATGCTGAATGCTGAAACTGATGTATGTCATTATGCTTCAATCGAAATAAAAAGAAACAGACATTGTGAGTAAAACTTAATGCTCATGATTTTGTATATGCTACATGAGTACAATTATATTAAGAACCCCCCCTTCCCCAAAAGAAATTTGTTGGTAAGAGAAACTGAAGCATGGTACTGGCATCAGATACAGTTGGGTTCAAATCCTGGCTGGCACACTCACCAGCCATGTGAACCTAAGCCTCGGTCTCCTTGTCTGTACTAAGGAAACACACAAGGCGGTAAGGTACTTACTACCTCATAAGGTTGTAAATATTAACTTAGATAATCCATATAAAGGACTTAGCATGGTACTTGGCACAAAATAAGCAGTAATAAATATAAACCACTACATTATTGTTACAAAGGAATTTATTAGTTTAGCAGATCTACTTTCAAAATACTCAAAGATTTCTCAGGCATAAACATCAACTCCTATCAATGAGCCTTTTGGACTTGAAATCTGAACATGATTAACTTATTTAAATTCCAGAAGAAGTTCTCTTGCTAAAGTTATTAATTAAATAAAAGCACTTGAAAAATGGAAGTCACGGCTTAGTGGTAAGTATGCATTGACATTATTAGTACATAATCGATAATGACACAATGAGGAATGAGGCTAACAAACGGTAAATCCTTTATCTGCTTCATTAACAAAGTGACAAACGGGATCTCATACAAGCTGGAAGGAATTTGGAGTCCCACCGCTACTTTTCCTGTTTCTCGCCATCCCAAGTATATACCTGACCACAAATTTAATGGAGTAAACCAAATAGCTTACATCTGGGAATAAAATACGTCACGGTTCCTACAGCCTCAAAACACTCTGTTTCGTTGCAAATAGTAAAACGATTCTAAGAACTACAGTTACTTAAGTACCATGACTCAACATTTAATGCGTCACCACCGAACCTGTTTCTGTTTCCAACAGCTGCATGAACAACTACACCAACCGTGTGCAAGTGTAACAAGAAGCACGTGCTGCGCGTACTGAGCCTGTGGTTGAAGCACTTTATCTCACGTTATTTCCACACACGCCCTATGAAACAGGCATTGCCGACATTCCCACTTTACAGGTGACTACAAGTGAGGCACAGCAAGCTTAAATAGCCAGACGTCAAACACAGAATAAGTACATGGCAGATCAGGATACAAATCCAAACAATGTGAAGCCAGAACTTAGCTGCTGGACGTAGTGTACGTGAGGGTTCTAGTACAGGACCCGAAACAGGGCAGACGTGCAGATACATAAGAATTTCCATCACCCATCACTTTGGGAATATGATAGGTATATGAGTGACAGCTTGTCCTGATGTTTGCATAAATACAGTTTTTTCATAAGGCTACCTACTAATATTATCAATCACATTTTTATCTGTAAGTATAATTTATGACTAAAGTGTTCATATTTTTTAAAATAAGTGAAGAGGCACCTGGATAGCTCAATGGGTTAAGCCTCTGCCTTCAGCTCGGGTCATGATGCCAGAGTCCTGGGATCGAGTCCCGCATCGGGCCCTCTGCTCGGCGGGGAGCCTACTTCCCCCTCCCTCTCTGCCTGCCTCTCTGCCTACTTGTGATCCCTCTCTCTCTTCAAATAAATAAGCAAAACCTTTAAAAAAATAAATAAATAAAATAAAATGAGTGAAGAATGCAAACTGTTTCCTGCTCTATGGTTTTTAGCTAAACCACAAACAATAATTAGAGAATATGCTGGGGTAATTGTAAAAGCACCTGGTGATTCCGGGATTAATACTGGCCACAAATCCAACCACCACCATTCCCTTGTGGAACTCATCTTTGCAGACATCAATACCGACCACCATCAGGGACTTTAACTGTAAAAGTAAATTTTTCATGATTTAATGGAATGGGGCATTATTTCCCCAAACAATGATTTAATACGTTTTTTTTTTTAAACTGTCCCTAGTTATTGAATTATTTAAGTGAAGCTACATGCCAGTGAGACCAAGGGCCAGAGGAAGCAGCCTATTAAAAAAGAAACCAAAGAGACTTAAAGATGGAGGGATGGCTGTGGTACACACTTTGCTTCTGAGTCTCTCATGGTAGTGGCTACCATTCTTTAGGGAGATGGACAAGTGCCAGTGGTGACCCAAGAGGTTCAAGGTGAGTGGTCCGTCATTTATCCGGGCCTCTGGGCTGCAGGGATCTCAAGGAGAAGTGCATTCCCCATTCCTTAGATGTCCGGGGGACACCCCACCTCGCTCCTTGGCTCTGCAGCCCCCAGGAGGCGGCTGGGGCTCCCTGCATACATCCTGCTTACAGAAATGGAAGCCAATGGACAACACTCCTTCACTTCTCATCCCCTCCCCTCCTTCCACAGTGGCCAACAGTGAGGGAAAGAGAAGAGGACTTTCTCAGTTCCCACCACAGTCCAAGATCAGAGGTCTGCCAGCTGCCCGAGTCCTGGGGAGCCTCCTCCAGGGTGTGGAGCAACTCTGATGGCCCACGGCTGCTAAAAGCTGATAAAAGCAGAGACCTTGGAGCACAGATTTCCTGTAGCAGCAGCGGGGCTGCTCAAGATCGAGTCCCTCCAAGTCTCTGCCAGCCCAGCTTCTCCGCCATGAGACATGCTGCCACCAGCTCACCCAAAGCTCCCGGACAACAGGAACTGCACCTCACCTTCTGGATGGGGTCCTGAGTCATGCCGGAGCCCAGCGCCCACAGAGAGATGACAGACCCAACAACCACAACAAACACTTCTGGGATCATGGGAAAATACCTCCCACTTGATGTCATTGTTAAATTAAGGAACGCATTGAGGGATTGCTAAAAGGAGAAGAGGGACAGACTGCTCACAGGGATCTCCACAGCCCACAGCTCGCCTCCAAGTTTGCAGGCCATTTGCATCGCGATCTTGGTGGCAATGCTCATCACCATTCCCTGTTTGTTCAAGGTCCGCGTGAGGACGCACTGGCTTGGCACGGGGCAGACGGAGCTCAGGTATTTTTTAATGGAATCATAGTAGCTCTTCTGATTAGAAGGCAGGATACACATTACCTAAAAGACAAAAAAAAAGGAAGAAAAAGTCACCTTACTTATGTTTAGAAGTAGCTTTACAAAAAACTGAGGGGTGGCAGGGTGGTTTAGTCGGTTGAGTGTCTGACTCTTGATTTTCGCTCAGGTCATGATCTCAGGGTCATGAGATCGAGCCCCACGTCAGGCTCCCCCACACCTCGAGCATGTGTGCTCTCTCTAAAAAACAAACAAACAAACAAAAATGAGTAGGTGGATTCTCCAAATATCTTGCCTTTAAGTTCTGAAGAAGCAAACACTAACATATCTAAAGTTGTCTCAAATGGCCCTTAGCCACTGACAATGGGTCAACGCTGCTTTAAATTTATGCCCTTTCATCAGCCACCTGCTCCACAGTCCCACTCCAAAGCTACCCATCCCTCTTGACTTTCACTGCCTCACATCTCTTCAGATTTGATTCTATTAGACTCCCCAAATTCCCTCCTAACTAGCTCCTTCTCCATCTTCCTCCCCGCCCCTGTCGGCCCCTTCCTGTGGTTCTCCAGCTCTCAACTCCCTCCCTCTGCTCCCCCAGCCTCACCCACACATAGGCCAGGCAGAGGATAAGCTTGCACAGTAGTCTTTTCCCCCACTAGACAACCGAAATAAAAGAAACAAACAACAATATTTTGTTGTTGCTGTTGTTTACTGTGACCTGAGAGTAGGGATATGGGGGGAGGGAAAATAAGGAGAAAGAAGCTTCAGGTCCCCAGGTATTTTTAAATTCTGCCATCTCTGTCATCTATTTCTTATCAGGTACTTCTCTCCAAAGGGCCCCCCCTGACCTACCTGCATCTCCCCTCCATCTGCTACTCCTTACCTTCAAAACTGCCATATTCTATAGGATTATAGAAACTCCCATATATACATGGGCACTGTCGTGATTAGCAGAGGACAAGTAAAGTGATTTTTCACCTATAGATCTGTTCAAAATATCATCATGTCAAGGGCTAAAATTATTTACACTTAATTATACAAAATAGGGAAATGCATTTGTCAGCACAGTCCTCGCAGAGGAGTCTTCCTTCTTTCCATCCTATGAATTTGGGACCAAGCAAGGTAGGTGACCAAACAAGACAGTGGTCCAGCGAGGACAGGGACCAAAAGAAGGTGGGAGACAAGGGAGAATGGTTGCCTACAAGGGATGGAGGCACAGGCGATACATGAACAACAGGAGCCGTGCTTCCCCCCAGAGAAGGGAGGTACAAATACGGATGTGGGGGACACCTCCCTGTGCTGCTGGGTTGGAACTGGACACACATAGATATATGTGTGTATGTATCTACAGTCGGCCCTTGAACAACACGGGTTTAAACTGTCCGAGTCCTGTCTATGCAGATTTTTGGATAAGTATAGTCCAGCACCATAAATGTAGCTCCTCTTCCTTACAATTTTAGTAACATTTTCTTTTCTCTAGCTTACTTTATTGTAAGAATACAGTATATGGTATACATAAAATACAAAATACGTGTCAGTCAACTATGTTATAAGGCTTTCAGTCAACAGTCAGCTAAGGAATTAAATTTGGTGGGAGTCAAATCGTATGGAGATTTTTGGCTATGCAGGGCTCTGTACCCCTAAACCCCACACTGTTCAAGGGTCAACTGCATCTGAGAACATATATATAGACCCACACTACACATACTCCTAGTTTTACCCATTGAGAAAACTGGGGAGCAGTGACACCCCAGTAACAAATGAGAACACCCGGTTGTCCAGATTTTGATTTCTAAATATTGTTCTCTACCAAAAGGCATCATAGCTAACTGGAGAAATATCTAATTCCACAGTGGGGCAGCAGAATTTCAAGATTAATTTGGAATACCTTATTGTGCTAGACAGTAAGGAAATGTCCCCCAAAAGATGGGGATATGTCAAAAAGACACAGAAGCCAATCTGAATGGGTCTTCCACTAACAAAATCAGGACCGATTTCAGCATCAAAATAGATAACAGTAGTAATAAATAGACTGTAAGTTGGTAATAAAATAGGAAACTATGAATCCATAAGGATTTAAACAAATGAACAAAGAAATGGGGACAAAAGAAAGCTCTTCATTGTAACATAATGCTACCTACTAAATGTAGAAGGAAATACAAAGCTACATACTAAATGTATAAAATTAGAAAGCCACCATTTGGCAAACACCATAGTAATAATGGGTTCAGATTAAGAATTATCAATGGATTCTGAAACTAGCAGGTAAAAGTTTGATGAGAAACAGGATATTTACATACTCTCAAAGTATCTTGCTGCAAAACAAAAACAAAAAACAAAAACACCTGATTAATTACAAAGAGAACTGTAGACATACAAGAGAGAAACCTGGCAAATAGCACCTTAATTAATGGGGTACCTCCCAGTAGGACATATTAAGAAAACGGGATCGTTGCTTGATACTCCTGCCAAAAGTGCATAACCTGAATTGAATTATAAGGAAACATCAGAAAAAAACAAATTGAGGGACATTATATAAAGTAACTGATCTATACTCTTCAAAGTTGGAAGGTCATCAAAACTATGGAACTATTTCATGAAAATAGAGTAACCTTATGACCCAGCAATCGCACTACTGAGTATTTACCCTAAAGATACAAATGTAGTGGTCCAAAGGGGCACGTGCACCCGAATGTTTATAGCAGGATTGTCCACAATAGCCAAACTATGGGAAGAACCTAGATGTCCATCAACAGATGAATGGATAAAGAAGATGTGGTGTGTATATATATATATGTATATATACATATATATATATATGCACACATGATGGAATACTATGCAGCCATCAAAAGAAATGAAATCTTGCCATTTGTAATGACATGGATGGAACTAGAGGGTATTACGCTGAGCGAAATAAGTCAATCAGAGAAAGACAATTATCATATGATCTCCCTGATATGAGGAAGTTGAGAGGCAACTTGGGAGGTTTGGGGGGTAGGAAAGGAATAAATGAAACAAGATGGGATCAGGAGGGAGACAAACCATAAGAAACTTAATCTCACAAAACAAAATGAAGGTTGCCGGGAGGAGGGGGGTAGGGAGAGGGTGGTGGGGTTATGGACATTGGGGAGGGTATGTGCTATGGTAAGTGCTGTGAAGTGTGTAAACCTGGCGATTCACAGACTTGTACCCCTGGGGCTAATAATACATTATATGTTAATAAAAAATTTAAAAAATTTTTTTAAACTATGGAACTATTTCAGATTGAAGTAGGATCTAAAGCGACAACACGACCAAGTGCAGTTTATCAGATCCTTTTACTAGAGAGGACATATTTTGAGGACAGATGGAGAAATGTGAATGGAGTCTGTGGATTAGCTGGTCTTACTGTTTCCTGATTTTGATGGTTGTCCTATGGTTCTGTAGGAGAGTGACCTTGCTTGTAAAGAACACGCACTGAAGTATTCAAGGACAATGGGGCATCAGATCTGTAACCTACTCTCAAATGGTTCAGGAAAAAAGAGGACAGACAGATAGATAGGTATAGGAAGGAAGGAAACAATAAAACAAATATGATAAAATGTCAACAATTGGAGGATCTGGGTGACCGGTATATGACAGTTCTTTGTAGTATTCTTATGATCTGTTTTTATTTTATTTTTAAGGAAAATAAATGCTCTTAGGGCTAGAATTCCTTTTGTTCAATATATCATCCTTATGGGCCTTTTTTGTGTCTGACTAGAAGAGGAAACAGACATGGCCATGCTGCTTTGCGGGAAATGCAGAGAGGGATGCTGGGAGCCTGGACGCATACATTGAACAGGTAAGGCACTGCGGTGCAGCGAGAGGTGGGGCCTGGGAGAAGAGGAAGCATTTCTAAGAAATAGGGATGACTGAAAGATTTTTCAGAACAAGGATGCCAATTTTAACTTGTCTGCAGTGTTGGGGTATGCTCTAATCATGCCTTGGTCCCAAACCCTCCGCCAAGTCAACTACACCCGTGCACATGCGCAGTGCTCTGGGAAATGAGGCCGCAGTGGGAGCTGACGTGGTACACACGGAATGGCGCTCGTCAAAGAGGCGAGAATCCAGTGGCAGCAGCCATAGGCGACATGGAAAAACCTAAACTCTCCAAGAACCCACTGAAACACTGGGAGCCCCAGCATTTATGGGATACAATGGGAGTCACTTTATCTTAAATCTTAAATAAATATCTAGACATCCAAGAGGATAAGATAGAGGTACAAACAAGTATTTAAAAATTAACATTAGGGGCGCCTGGGTGGCTCAGTCACTGAGCGTCTGCCTTCGGCTCAGGTCATGATCCCAGGGTCCTAGGAACTAAAGGCTCCACATCAGGCTCCCTGCTCGCCGGGAAGCCTGCTTTTCCCTCTCTCACTCCTCCTGCTTGTGTTCCCTCTCTCTGTGTCTCTTCCTGTCAAACAAAAAAACAAAACCTTTTAAAAAATTAAAATTAACATTAGAAATATGAAAAGGAAATAAAATACTGATTAAAATACTAAGATTAATACTTTCTTGGGTTCTTGGGGAAATGCACAGCCATTTGCAAACATATTATAGGAGAATGTGCTCACATTCCTTCTTCCAAGGAAAGACTATTAGATATAAAGAAAAAATAAAAATTACACATCAAAACAAAAATTATCCTCTACTTACCAACTGAACATTAGGATCAACGTGTCTCTGTAGAGCGCTAAGGAATGCAGCTGGATTTTCTTGTACTTTGATGCTACATAAAAAGATTAATTTTGAGGATATATAGTTCCCTTTTTAGTAACACATAATCATATAGAGTTAAAAATAATACAGATTTTTATAATCCCACTACAAGATAACACCAAAACACTTACTAATCATTTTTTATTAGCTTAGAAATAGTCTGGTGGAAACTGCAAATTTCTCAGTTGTATATATCCCTACAGTTAAAAATTCCATAGTCCAAAATGAGATTGAACGTGAGGTTTTGAAAGCACGAGTCTCAATACGAAGCATCTGAAACTGGTTCGAGTTAAACTGGGATTAAGGTTTAATACTGAATCCCACAAGAACCTTAAAAGTCTCAAAAATCATCAGATGAATGAGACCAGGCTATTCAGCTAATCTGAAAGGTTCCGGCTAAAAAATTATTTTTTTTCCTCAGTGGCCGCTCGTTTGGAGCCTGGACTATTTAGCCTGTACCAGTCAGCCAGCAAGTACGTAGCTGTTCTGTGCTCACATTATGTTAGGAGCCAGACGCTGTGGAAGCAATTCCCACACAGAGGACTTCACAGATTCTCTATGTAGAATCAGCTTCTGAGAGGGGACAGGCTGGATGGTCCTAATGCCCAGCGGCCTTTTCAGACTTGCCCAGCAGGTGGCAGGACCCCGGTTCCCTGCTCACTGATTCTGAGCGCCAGGGATGGCCCCCAGCTCTGTTAAAACAATTAAGCGTTCCTGACTTTTCCAAATCAATCTCTTGTGCACGTCTCAGCCTCCGTCTACTATCCATTCTTTCCAAACTCATCAGGAAAATGTTTCAGATAGGAGGAACCAGGCATATAAATCCAACAACCAAGGGGCCCCTGACTGGCTCAGTCATCTAAACACCCAGCTCTTGATTTCTGCTCAGGTCATGACCTCAGGGTCGTGAGATCGAGCCCCACATTGGGCTCCATGCTAGACAAGGACCCTACTTAAGATTCTTTCTCTCCCTCTCCCCACTCTCCCTCTCTCTAAAATAAATAAATAAATAAATAAATAAATAAATAAATAAATAAAAATAAAACATAAATGGGAAAGATAAAAGGATGGAATGAAATATGGGCTTTCGGGGCGCCTGGGTGTCTCAGTCATTAAGCATCTGTCTTTGGCTCAGGTCATGATCCCAGGCTCCTGGAATAGAGCCCTGCATCCTTCTCACTCCTTGGCGGGAGGCCTGCTTCTCCCTCTCCATTCCCCTTGCATGTGTTTCCTCTCTCGCTGTGTCTCTCTCTGTCAAATAAATAAATAAAATCTTTTTAAAAATTAAATTAAATTTTAAAAAGGGCTTTCAAATAAAACAGGCTAAGAAAAGAACACGGCACAAGCTTGTGCATGGAATTCATATAAGAAAGAGCTTGCACCGTCACCCCAGGGTCTGTGACTGGGGCTTCTTTCATTCATCTTTTCCTGCTTTTTTAGCTCCTGGGTTAAGAGAAATTAGAGCAGGTGAAACTGAAACCAGACGATTTGTTAACAGATGCGATAAGAGGACCATTCTAACTACAGTGTAAAATGAGATTTGGGGGACATCGATGGTTTTCAACAATGCTTGTACTGCTGATGCAATTAATTAGTAACCACTTGTTTAAAGAATAACTTCCCACCTTGACAATTAGGACATTTGCCCCTTCACTATAGCAGCAATAAAAAGAAGTATGCATTCCTCCTTATGAAGCATATGAAGCTCAATAAAATGAGGCATGACCAATTCGACTGCTTTCCTAAAAGCAAACAAGATCCAATTCTGAGTAACTGGATATGTAGGGATCCCTTACTAAACTGAGAGCAATTCGTTTATATTTCTCAGCCCCACCACATGACATAGCATCTAGTATACACCAAACACTCAATAAATGTTCAAAGAATAATGCCCTTGGTTTTATCAGAGAACTATCTAAATAATCTTGGGCTACAGTACCAGAATCAGAAAAGCCTATTTCAGATCTATTTTTACATTAAATTTTTTTAGGGTTTATTTATTTAAGAGAGAGTGGGTGAGGTGGAAGGGCAGAGGGATAGAGAGAGAAACTCAAGCAGGCTCCATGCCCAGTGCAGAGCCTGATGCCGGGCTCGATCTCATGACCCTGAAATGACAACCTGAGCCGAAAGTCAGATGCTTAACCAACCATACTACCCAGGCGCCCCTCTTTCTTATGTTAAATTTTGAAACATAAAATCTATCAAATAAGTCAGGAAATACAACTTTTATATTTTTCAATATCCTGTTTCCTATTAAGTTTTATAAATAACTGATATGAAATAATTAAGGGGGAAAAAAGTTAATGGATTTATTAAGGATTTATGGCCCAACTAGTACTGAAAAGATCTTGGGGGTAACGAGACTATTGCCTAAAGCACTGTGAAAGCAGTTGTATAAAGACCAACATAAAATATGTTTTAACTCTACAAAGCTTCAGTCAATACAAAATCTATCTACTTATAACTATTTTGTTGGTACAAGAAAACTATTTTCTTGGTATTAGGAAACTTTACTGAGCTAAAGCTTTTGTAGCTACATCAGCCATCCTTTCTGATCTTTAAACCAAATTAACAGATGAAAACAGCTGGGACAATATTCCGTGTATTCTCACGTTTTGGGATAGTCCACATTAAATCCCATGGAACTTGCAACTCTTCTCAAGCAGTGCAGAAAATCCTCGGTCACTTTTTCATCTCTGTTGCTGCATATAATCAACCATTTATTCAAAGACTGTGCACTTAAAATCTTGCAGTTTCGCATATCCTTGGACCAATCAGCAGCAGACCCAGGCTGACACTGAGAAAAGTAATGATCATGAAAGGGTTGAGCACATTTATTCAGAGAGCAGCTAAACAAAAGTGGTGCAAAGATAGTCCACATTCGTCATAAGAGGCCTGTTTAGTACAGTTTGCTATTCACAGACTTAAAACACTGATCCAAGCACTGCACACCTGGGCAGAGTACATGGGCTTCCTGGAAGGGGAGGCATCTGAGCATCACCGCAGGCCAGCCAGTCCCTGGCTGCAGACAGTTGGGCAAGTCGCTTTACCTCGTGCTGCTGCTGTGTGCAAAGAAAGGTGTCTGGTTCAAAGATCTCCAGGTTCCCTTCCAGCGCTAAGATCGGTGGTCTTTAATATGAATGCTGCAGGCGAGTGGGCTGTCTGGCTCGGTCTCCTGAGGCAGAAAGCTGTCTGAAGGGGAAAATGCTGACTACTCGTACTCCAGGGCATCCAACTATAGCTCACAAACGCTACGGGGCAGTTAAGAACACGCATCACGCCAGGAGTAGCTGCATCTAGGAGCAAAGACTTGGCCAGGGCACAAGCTCCTTTCTCACTCTTGGACAGTCCCTGCCCCAAGGGACCAGGAAAACTATGCTCCCTGCACTAAAAAGGGGAGATTTTAGACAGGTTACCAGCCTTCTGCTGATATCCACGGACCGGAACTGAACGGAATGTCTTTGGTCCGGTGGGCCGGGAAGAGCCACTCTTAGAGCTGAAGAGGACCACACTGTAATCGAGTCCCTGGCGATTCGGCCTGGCTATCTCCCGAGAGTTTGTCAGAAACACTGAGTCCTGGGGCCCATCCCAGACCCGCTGAATCGGAATCTTTATGTTAACATGTTCCCAGTCACTCGTCAGCACACAAGCGCCTAAGGAAGTGTTACGATCCCCTTGCTCCACAGACTCCCCAGCGATGGCTGAGAGATATTATGGAGGCAGTTGGTGCCAGTGACAGATTTAGACTGGTCTTCCTGAGGCTGCAATCAGGAAGGCTGTACTTTCCACCAAACTCTGAAATCCAACCACAGGCACCCTCATAATGCCCCGCCATTAGGTGGCCAGGCAGGGACTCAGTTCCAGGAGGTGACCTTAGCAAAAGAAGGGCAAGGGAAGCCCGCCATTGCCGGTTCTTTCTGGAGTGGCGGTTCATTCTTTCCATTACCACCAGCATGAGGAGAGCCACGGCCCTCTCACCTCACTCCTACTTGTTATGGGCTGGTGGAAGACCCAGGACAACTGCCCCAAACACTCTGAGGCCTGTGAATCTTTAGTCTACTAAGTTCCTAGAACCCAAGTTCAGAAAAGCAAGCAGCCCAGCACACCGTCAACGCTCACCAGCCATGACCACCGCTAGGGGGCGCCTTCTCCCATTTTAGTGCCCCTTCTAAAGAAACCAGTTTCCACGCTAAAGAAACGCAACAAAAGAGCTCTGAGAAATATGATTTTGCTTACAGAGATGATGAGACAGACCATATTAAATATTTATAACCTGCTTCATACGTGGAACCAAAACTGACCTTCTCTTTACTGATTCCTGACCAAAATCTTAATGGGGACCTACTTTTTGTACTTTACACACTTTGGTTCTGTCTTGTTTTTAAAAGTAGTTTTTCCTCAGCTTCTCCAGTGAGGGTTTTGGTAACTTGGATGGATGACAGAAAAGAAATGCTGAAAAATTCCCATGCCACCAACACAAAACTTCCGTTTCTCAGTTACATTCATTTAGACATGTCACCTGAGAAAGATGAGAAGAGGGCCTTTAAAAATAAAATATGTAACTGGCTTTTAAAAATGAGCAAAACTATGGGAAAAGTAGAAAGATAATGCAGCATTTTGCATAAAATAAGTTCATTTCTTCAACTGAAGCCTGAAAGAGAAGTGTCTCTTCAGGTTTCAGAAAGCCCCTCTAACTAAGTGCCGTGAGGCTAGGGACAGGCTCTGGGCACATTCCTTCATGTTGATGCCAACTGAGCAGCATTTTACTTGGAGGAAAAGAAAGAACCCCGGTATCAGAAAACGTAGTCTATTGGAATTACCTCTCGCCAGTTAAAACATTTTCTCAGGTACTATGCAGTGAGTGTGTGTGTGTGAGAGAGTGAGAGAGAGAGAGATAGATACGAGAGTACTATAACACCTAATAACAGGTGGCATATTTTATTTGTCACAGCCTGAAATACACATTTTTCTAATGCATCTTTAAATGAGAAACCAAACCACACTGACCTAAATCACGTCCAGTGGGTGCTGATAAATCCTCGCAAGTATACTCAGATTGAAAAGGAAAACAGGGGACTTCAAGGTTTAGGACAAAGGGAGGACGTGGACATGGACATAGAGAAACCAAATGACTATTATAAGCCCACTCGTCACCCCTCCATATGATCAAACACACACATATTCAAGCAAATACTTTTAAATGAAAATAGGATCACAGTACTTACTACATGGTCTTGCATTAATATTTTTTCTGAAGGCAAAACCCGCCCAGTCAGAGACATCTGGCATCCAAAATGCAGCCCCCAGGTCTCCAGCTCAAAACGAGCATCCTTGTTTCTGTTGATAGAATTGAGTTTTAAATCATTAATAATTTTCTAAAGAATTCTGATCATTAGAAAGAGAAATATAACTTACTGAATTGTTCAAAGATTAGTTTGTTTTTTTAGGATTCCTGACTTCTATTTCTACTCACCATTTTTCCCCCCTCAAACAAATTATGGGGACAACCGAACCCATTTGGGACACGCAGAGATGAAGAAGGTTTCTAGTGTGGCACCCTGGTCAGCAAAATGGGCCTGTGAGCCGGACAGACCCTGGTTTAACTCCTAGTGCTGACATTTCACAATATGTGACCTTGAATAAGACTCAAATTTTTTAAAGCTACGGTTTCCTTATTGGTAAAATGTAGGGATAATAAGCCTAGCAACTTCTGAGGGTTGATGTTAAAGATCAAGCTGACGTGGAAACCACTACCACAGAACCTGGCACATGCTATGTGCTCAATAAAGGTGAGCTATTTCTCCCGATAATAAACATGTTAATAGAGAGAGATTATGGAGCCTCTGCATGTGGAGATGTCTTCTGTGAATATCTGAACTGGTTGGCCTAGGAGTGGATGAAAGATGACAGAGGAAGGGAACATACAGACTTGGGCTTCGGAAGGTTCATAGGATAGACAGCAGGAGGAAGATCGTGAGGAGAATATTAGTGTCAGCAGTAATCACGGCTTTATATTTGTATGGGACTTTCAGATTAGAACTAGTAAACCTTAATCGTAGTTGATGTGTGATCTCCTTGGATTATGATACATGGTCATCTCTAGTAAGCGCTAAGTTCTTTCAGGAGAGCAAGCATGCCGATTTTGCCTCCTGGGCTTCGTCATGGCAGCCGGCACAAGGGGAGCCAGGCCCTCACTAGAGAGACGGATGAGACTCGTGCTTTACCTTGCAAAGCTTCCCCTCTCTCTTTAGGGGACCTCAAACCTCCTTACACGGGCTCTCTGCAACAGCTCATTATTTCCATCTAGTAATGCTCTGTCTAGTCTGGTCACATGGAATACTTTGAATTAATTATTTGGCTTCAGATACTATCTGCTCAAGATGAGATGGGTGAAGTAATCGCCAGTCAAGAAACTGGCTCCTGAAGCCGATGGGATTCCTGAAAGATGGCGAGAGGCATGCGGGAGAGTAATCCACAGCCCAGAATAAGGGGAGAAAAGCATCTCCAGGCGGTGTAAGTCTGAGGGATATCCACGATAAATGATGTGAAGTGCAGGCATAAAATGGAAAACTATGAGACCACGAGCGTAACAGAAACGCACATTTACCCTACAGAAATGTTCAAGAAAAAGCACATTACAAAACACGATATACAGTACTTTGCCATTTTCCTAAAAAGAACATGATTATATGCATTTGAAAATATCAGAGACAATATACACCATTCAATTATGATTCATTCATGCATGAAATAAATGTTTACTGAGTGTGCACACACATGCATTTCTTTTCTATTTGCAGAAATTTCCAAGTTCATCCTCCAAATTTTTTATCTTTAAAGAAAAAAAGACCATTCTACAATGTTGTCCAGCAGAAATATAAAGCCATCCACATATATAATTTTTAAGTTTTCTAATAGCTGCATTAAAAAAGTAAAAATTGCCAAGTAAAACTATTTTGAAAATATATGTCCTTTAGCCCAATAAATTAAAAATGTGATCATTGCAGGATGTGGCAGTAACCGCATTCCATACGCCCTGCAGTGTCATGAGGCACTGCATGGACAGCAACCCTTCCTAGGTCAGAAGGGAGAAACGGGAGCCGCTCGTTACTGGCATTCCAGGTGACAGCAAACTGTCAGAATGAGGACAGGAATGCCGCGTGAGGGTAGACGGGCTAAACCAAAGGGCACAAAGGAATTCCTAAGTTTAAAGATTGCACAGTAGAATCTTTCTAACAATCAATGTGCTGAGGCCACCATATTAAGATCTGAACATTCTCAATCTCGAATATGGGGGGGGGGAGGTCTGCTGTGGTTCTGTTTTTATAATCTCCAACCCTTTCCTTCATTCAAATGTTTATCCAAAACCTCCATCTATTAAACAGATGAGAGGAGGGTCATCTGGTTGAAGCTGGATGGTACTTCAGCCCGCGTGGGCTCCAACCTCCTCCCCTCCAACCCCCCTCTCGCCCCATCTGTGATCCCTGAGGCATCAGGGATGAACGTCTGGCTCTGGACCACACAACCCAAAGGTGCCTTGCCCTGAGTCAACAGCAAAGAGACATTCCATCAAGGAATGAGACATTCTGTAGACCATCCAATTCCGTAAACCAAGCCTGAGGCAGGATACACTCTGCCCCAGTACCTCTGAATGTCGTCAGCAAGCCTGGCCAGGCGCTGTTGCCTTCCCATAGGGCTGAGACGTGTTTCTCCAGCCATGGCCTTCATCAGCTGGAAATCAGAGGTTGCCCGGCGGGTCAGCCCTATTAATGGAAGTGAAAACAAAGGGGAAAATGAACAGCATGCAATGTAACCCAGCCCAGCTCTGCCAGATTTTAAGCTCTGCACCTAAATTGACTCGGATCTAGCCTATGGATAGCATTGTCCCCCCAAAGTGCAAGCCCCTCATGTCATTCTAAATTTTCTAGCAACCATGTTTTGAAAAGCCAAAAACAGGGGCACCTGTGTGGCTCAGTCAGTTAAGCATCCAACTCCTGCTTTCGGCTCAGGTCATGATCCCAGGGTCATGAGATGGAGCCCCCGCCCAGCTCTCTGCGAGTCTGCTTGAGACTCCCTTCCTCTCCCTTTGCCCCTCCCCCTGCTTGCTCTCTCTCTCTCTCTCTAAAATAAATTGATCTTTTTAAAAAGCCAAAAAAATGAAGTAATTCGAATAGCATATATTACTTATTTCAATATATCCAAAATGTTATCAATTCAACATGTGATCGATATTAAAAAAATTAATAAGTGATTTTCCCTGTTTTCTCACACTAAGTCTTAGAAATCTAGTGTGTATTTTACACTCACAGCCGGTCTCTAGCTGGCCCCTCAGTTGCACTAGTCACATTTCCAGGGCTCAGTAACCCTATATGGCCAGTGGCTACCAAATGGAACTGTGCAGATCTAGAGTATCAGAACGCCATTAAGAATGAGCAGCATCCCTCCCTTCAAGAATTATACCCTTACTGATTTTTCTAATTGTGAAATAAATATATACCCATTGTAACTGATAACAAAATGTAAAAGGTGGAAAGTTCTCCCTGCTTAGTCCCGCCCTATTAATCAAATGAACATGATTAAAAGTGCTCATACTCTACTGTATGGTGAGAATTACCTTCTAGAACTCACGCAGAAGGAAAACAAGGATCCTTCTGGCACCACACAAACAATGTACCTGAAGAAAATCAAAGCCCTATTGCTTCCCACACTAATGAAGCTCAAAAATGCTGGAGAGAAGCTTGGTTTAATATGATCCAGCTATTCTACTACTAGGTATTTACCCCAAGAAAACGAAAACACTAATTCAAAAAGATACATGCACACCTATGTTTACTGCAGTATTCTTTACAATAGCCAAGATAAGGAAGCAGCCCAAGTGTCCATCAATAGATGAATGGATAAAGATGATGTGGGGTGTAGATATATATATATATATATGTACATACATATATATACACACACATATATATACATATACAACACATACACATATATATACATGCGTACACACACACACATACATACACACAATGGAATATTATCAGCCTTAAAAAAGAATGAAATATTGCCATCTGTAACAACACGATGGATCTAG
Organism: Mellivora capensis; assembly: GCA_004024625.1. Classification (NCBI taxonomy): domain Eukaryota; kingdom Metazoa; phylum Chordata; class Mammalia; order Carnivora; family Mustelidae; genus Mellivora; species Mellivora capensis. The sequence continues at coordinate 20,007 of PISX010017683.1, read as the reverse complement.
ATAGTAGAATGTAAAATGAATTCAGTCAGAATAAGAAAAACAACTAACATATGATTTCACTCATATGTAGAATTTAAGAAATAAACAAAGAAAAAAAGAGACAAACAGAAGTACAGACTCCTAAACTGAAGAACAAACTGGTGGATGCTGGAGGGAACGAGTTGTGGGGGGGGGTGGTGAACGAGGTGAAGGGGACTAAGAGCCCACCCATCAGGATGAGCACTGAGGAATGCACAGAATTGTTGAATCACCATATTGTACACCTGAAACTAATATAACACTGTACAGTAACTGTACTGGAATTAAAAACATAAATAAATTTTAAAAAAGAACATTCAGGCACAGGGGACAGCTAATGCAAAGGCAGTGAGGTAAGAGTACACGTGGTGTTACCATTGGTAAACTAGTCCTGGATTAGAAAATTTTGACCTTGAGAGTTTATCTCTTATTAAGTTACTAGCAGCTCTAGAGTCTCTCCCAGATAAAGTAATTCAGACTGGTTCTTCGACTACTCCCTTTTAGCTCATTCTAATTAGATAACACCACTGTAAAGGTTTCTGGTTCTGGTTTCAATCAACTCCCTTGAATCCTCTTGCTCATTCTGGGATGAGAAGGATCATAAAAAAAAAAAAATTAAGATCTGAAGTTGAACAGGTAAAAGTTTAAATGCTAAATTCTGAGGTGCCTGGGTGGCTTAGGGTGGTACCGTCTGCCTTCAGCTCAGGTCATGATCCAGCAGTCCAGGGTTCAAGCCCCACATCAGGCTCCCTGCTCAGCGGGGAGTCGGCTTCTCTCTCTCCCTCTGCCCCTCCTCCCATTCATGTCTCTCTCTCCTGCTCACTCTCCCTCTCCTTTTGCCTCCCCCCCTGCTCCTTCTCTCTCTCCCACTCACTCTCCCTTTCAAATAAATAAAATCTTATTAAAAATCTTAAATTCTGCCTATTAAAAGACATGGGACTAAGAGCAAGCTGCAAGCTTCGGCTCCCTTGACTATTAAATGGGGGCAATAAGAATTATACCTAAATCACAGGGATTTTCATAAAGATTACGTGGAAGTTAAACAGAATAGTGTGTCTCAAAGTAATAATAATAATTGGGGAAGTAAGAAACTTTGGGAGCTGAAGGATAGGTCTATGACCTTGATGGTGATGATGGTTTTTTAAGTGTACAGTTACCTCAAACTCGTCCAGTTGTATTCATTAAATATGTACAGCTTTTACTAGATTTTTTTCTTTACTAAGTAGGTGCCACACCCAGTGTGGAGCCCAACATGGGGCTCAAACTCACAACCCCGAGAACATGACCTGAGCCAGTATCAAGTCGCTTCACCCTGAATAAGCCACCCATGCGCCCCTATGTACTGCTTTCATCATGTCAATCATTACCTCAACTAAGTGGTCTAAAATACATAAATAAAAAAGTAAAGACTGCACATAAAAAAGAGAGGCTGGGGCCTGGGTGGCTCAGTGGGTTAAAGCCTCTGCCTTCGGCTCAGGTCATGATCTCAGGGTCCTGGGATCAAGCCCCGCATTGGGCTCTCTGCTCTGTGGGGAGCCTGCTTCCTCCTCTCTCTCTCTGCCTGCCTCTCTTCCTACTTGTGATCTCTTTCTGTCAAATAAATAAATAAAATCTTTAAAAAAAAAAAAAGAGAGGCTTAGTTTCAGGAAAATCTCTGGGGGCCTACTTTATGTCGAAGTAACAAAGGGAATACGTGAGCTAAAGAAAACATCCAACTCTTCCTATGCCAAGCAATTCCCAAAGCGCTCTCTATCTTCCCACTTTGTCCAACACACATGGCTCCGCGGGCCCACCCTGCGCGGGTCGGATGAACGCTCCGGTCCCGCCCTCCGCCGGGTATGTCCAGAGCCTGGGATCACGAGCCTGACTGACGGACGGGTAAAGCACAAACGTTACCTGTTAGAAAGCAGAGCTCGGGGATCAGGTGGACCACCTGGGCTTCAGTGCTGTCATTTCTCTTGCTTTTCAGCAGACTCACCAGCACTGGCTGGTTTAGGTCGGATAAAGTAACATCATATTGCTACAGAGTGCGAGATGAAGGAAGGAAAAGTTACTATGGAAACACTGGAAAATGAGCATCCTCACTTACAACCAACACGCCCATCCCAAAATGAACAGATGAGCCAATCTTTTTAATAAAGAAACCAAAAAATCCCCACCAACCCTTATGGTTCCCCACTCATTTCTATTTCCTGCCGAGGACTCATCTTTCCTTTCTCAGGGTCTGTTTTATGATTTTAATTATTGGCCTTTATAATGCAACACTTTTTAAAATGAAAAAAAAAAAAAAGATTTGTTCATTGCTTCATCCAAAGTCGGAGTCGCCTCCAGCCACCTCCGCACATTAAAGGCCCCCCTGGAGCTGAGTCAGTCAGTATTTCCACCCCTGACGACCAACGCGGCGGCTCCGGGCATAACCAGTGCGCTCATTCGGAAAATATCTACACACAGATTGGAGGCGACAGTTATGTTAAGTCAGACTCCAGAGTTCCCCAAAAAGCAGGAGCATCCCTGATTTCCAGGATTGCCTGACGTTACTAGGGAAGCAGCTCTAAAGTCTGACGAATGGAAACCTGATCCTTGGCTCCTCCTCATCTTTATTGAACTGGGACACGGAGGAAGTTCTCACCTTTCCTCAGGTACGAAGTGAGGGAGACAGTCGCTCAGAGGCATCTGCCGTAAACCACCAGCACGCTGTCTGGTTTATGAGTCCTCCGCAGCCATCCATCCCTAACCCTCCCCCTTTCCCTGCCTAAGCTGGAATTTCAAACATTCTCACCTTGCCAAAAGTTCATTTCCTTTCCAACGGCAAAGGTCCCAATTAACACTCATTTCCAGTATAGCTCACTCAACACTAACAACAGAACAACTGGAATTATAATTTACAAAATGTCTGGGCACTGTGTGATGCTGACATTAATAATTATAATTAAGGAAGTGAGAAACGAGAGTTTCTCTATTCAGTAAGGACTTCTAGTCATTAAAATGAAAAACAATTTGGGAAATTGCAATTTGAAGGGCTGATTGTCACTAATGCTCCAGCTAGAAAGCCTAGGGAAGTCTTCATAGAAGGAGAATTTTTATATGTGATGTCATTAATTCAGTACACAGCTCGTGTTTGTGATATGCCAGGAGCTGCCATGGACACAAGGATGAGAGGCACAGCCCCTACCTTACACCCAACTACACATCTACAAAGCAAAGAAGATGAGAAGCACCAATAAGGATAGGCTAAGCACTTGCATTTTTCCTCATTTAATCTTAACGACACACCTACGAGTCAGACACTATCACCATCCCCTCCACAGATGAGGAAACCCACAAGAAATTAAACAATTTTCCCAAGGTCTCATAACTGGAAATTAGCACAGCCAGCATTTATCCCATAAGATTTGGGAATCTCTGCGTGTTACACCATTTAGTACTGGGTGCCTGGGGAGGAAGGTGGGGGTGGGGTATGGTGGTGGCAGTGAAGCAATTTAAGGCTGATAAGGCTTCATGAAGGAGGCAGAATCCAAAAGAACACCTTGAAGAAAATACAGGAGTATAAGAAGTCCCAGGTAGCAAAGCTGGGACATGTTCCAGGAAGAGGGCATTGTATTTATCTGTGACATGGCCAAGAATTCTGTCCCCTAAGCTGTGGCATAGAGTAAACTTTACTGTCTCCCTTGCCCTAATTGTCTTAGCATTTGAAAATGCTTTTCACAAGATAAAACAGGGAAATATAAAGGCTAATATCAAGAAGACCACCGTGAGAACTGGTTACATAGTAATTTAGTGTTCCTTCCCTGCTACAGAGAGGAAAACATTCTAGAATTGGCACAATTCCTTTCTTTTTCTCCCTAATTACAATAAACATGCAGTAAACCACAACTCATTACAAAGAAAGTGAGTGGGATTTTACCACGATTCCCTTCTCAGAGTGTCACAGATCCTAAAAATACCTCTGTTCAAGGAACACATTTACTCAGGCAAGAAAAAAACCAAATGTTCAACAAACTTGGTGTTTAATAAACAAACACTTATGGAGCATGTCATGTACAAGATGCGTTGGTGAGCACTATTCACTTCGGGTTAGCCGAACGCCGTCCCTGTTCTGCAAGGAAGACATTCTAGGAGCAATGTGTGTTGCATGGAACAAATGCTCAGAGAACGGCTAGCTCTTCTGTGAATGTGACAGGAAGCAGGGTCAGAGAGGACTTCACTGATGAGGTGACATCTGACTTCGAAGCTAGGGTTTTAGCTGGTGTTGAAGGGGAAAAGCGCAGCGTGGATTTGTGCGGACGTCTAGCGAACATGAAAAAAGGCTGAGAAATGCTTAGCAGCAGCGAGTGGATGGGGGCACAGCAGCATGGGGTGCCTGGTGGCAAGGTGGGGAGACATGAAGCTGAAAGATGAGGAGATGAAAGGGCGTGATGCTAGAGAGGAAGAAGGGGAGGCTGGGAAAAGAGGGGCAGGGTCTCCTCCATGTGTCCAGAGCTCGCCACATGCAGGTACTGGGCTGAGATGTCTGTAGACACGCTCACCTCACTCAGTGCTCATGCCGCACCGCGAAGGCAGATCGATGGCTCCCCTTTACATAGGACACTCCAAGTTCAATGTTTTGCTCAAAGTCATAGGGCCAAGCCAGGACTACCTCACTCCACAGTAATGCTCTTAACCACCTTCCTGGGCAGTATTTCAGGAGGATCTCTCTGGTGGCAGTGAGGATGGTGGGTCACAGTGAAGATTGCTGGGGCGAGGACACCATAAAGGGGTGACCCAAATCCCCCTGATGGGAATCTGTGAGGTGTCCTGCATTCCCGCTGGGGTAACAGGGCTGGGGTGGGGGGCTGGGTTCCAGGGAGAATCCAAGTACAAAGGGGGAAGGGTTCATGTCGGTGACAAGTGAATGAGCAGGTGAGGGTAAGAAGAGGACGGCAATAAGAGGCTGAATTCCCAAGGAGAAATGGGAGTGGGAAAGACAACGAATTCCGCATGCATGATGCTATTCTGAGATCCCTGTGGGTAATCCATGCACATGTGGTCTGAAAATGGAGATGAGTCTGTAATTTAAGAATGAGGGCAAGGAAAAAGTAGTCCATTTGCGATGTCTTAAGATAGGAAGATCAGATCCCTCAGGAAGGAGCTATGGTGAGTAACAGCATTTAACATGTGGGGAAAAGGAAGGGGAAACAGCTAAGTAGGCTGAGACAAGAACAAAATGTGGTGGAGAGCCACCAGGGGTGAGACCCCCAGTCAAGGAAGGGAGCAACTCCAGCCAGTGGGGAGGGCTCGCTGGTGTCAAGGGCCACCAAAAGCCCTTCAGAATAAGAACGGCAGCTGAATTTGACCTTCAGAGAGCTATTTCCATAGCAGCAGAGCAGATGCCAGACTACCGAGGTTTCAGGGAGGAAGAACAGGAGAGGTGCTTGCAGCAAGTGAAGATGACCTTCCAAAGAAATCAGCTAAAGAGGGAAAAAAAAAAAAAAACTTTTCTTAAAGGTGTAGAAAGGAAGAGTTCTTGCTATGTGTTTGTTCTTGTTTCCGAAAACATCTGTGAGATTTTGGAGACTGAAATATGATCATACGTCAAAGAGAAGGAGCCTCTGGAAGGAACTGTGGATGGAAGGTGGGGCAGAGGTCATGGAGATGCCACTGAATCCAGCTCCCGAGGGAGTCCACTCCATCAGCAAATGTCAGAGTACCTGCTCCGTGCAAGGTGCTGGGCTAGCCCTGGGTATCCGGAAATAAAGAGCTCCAAGTTCAGGAGGGAAAAGAGACCCTTCACATCCTGCCCATGATAATGTGATGCCGCCAAATGCAGGAAGGGGCCCCTGGGGAAAGCACCGGGAGGTCCCCTAAGAGCGGACAGCTGAGCTGAGGACGAAAGGGTTGGCCGGCTATGAAGGGGAGTAACTGATGGAAGGAACCTCAAACAAACAGGAAACACAGCGGAACATACAAAGGAAGCGAGGTGGTAAGAGAGGAGGCTCAGGAAAGGGAGCTGCCAGATCATAAGGGGCACTGCCGGGGAACTCAGATCCAGCGCCTGAGGCACTAGAGAGCCACAGAAATATTTTAAGCAGGGAAGTGATATTATCAGATATGCTTTGAAGGGAAATGCCCCAGACTACAGGAAGAAGGGCAACAGGAGACAGGATGAGGGTCTGAGCCAAGCCAGGGAAGCTGGGGATGGAGGGGAAGGGACGAGTCAAAGAATGGTGTCAGAGACAGACTCTGCCTGACGATTCGGGAGACTTGGTTGATTTGGAAAGGAATAGGGAGACTTCTCTGAGCTAAGAGGAAGGGAGATGAGGGAGACCATGGACTCTGAAAAACAACCTAAGGGATTTTGAAGGGGCGGGGGGTGGGAGGTTAGGGGAGCCTGATGGTGGGTTTTAGGGAGGGCACGTATTACATGGAGCACTGGGTGTGGTGCAAAAGCAATGAATACTGTTATGCTGAAAAGAAATAAAAATAAATTAAAAAAAAAAAGAGAGAGGAAGGGAGATGAGGGTAAAGTAAAAAGGTCTGACCTGTTTATAGTAATCCACGTAGGTGACCTCCGTGCCGTCCTTCTTCCGAAAGGTGTGTGTGGGCTTCACCGACCAGTCAATGTCATCGATGCGATAGGTTCTGTTATTGTATCTGGGAAATGCAAGGAATCTTTCAACGTTTTTCCCAAATCATACAACACAAAGTGGCTATTTCACTACAGTTATAATTCAAAGTATTAGACTCCTAACTTTCAGAAATTACAATAGTAATACACGAATAGTCTTTTTTTTTTCCCCTAATGATCAGCTTTTATCTGAGAAGAGCATTCATTAACTCTTCAGAATACAGGAAAACCTCCACATTTCAACAAAACTGGTGAGAGTCATTAGACCACAATCTTTCTCACTGAGAGACACTCTAATTTTACTATAAATTATTCCTATAAGTTCAAAGGCTGAAGCATTGCTCAAAACTTTCCCATCAACTTCTGGTGTCGTTCAGTTTTTTTAGCTCCCAGGTAGTTGTTCTGATAAAAAGCACCCAAACAAGGGACAGGCTGGGTGGCTCAATTGGGTAAGGGTCCACCTCTTGATCTCAGCTCAGGTCATGATCTCAGGGTCCTGGGATCGAGCCCCGCACCAGGATCTGCGCTCAGTGGAGAGTCTGCTTGGGGATTCTCTCTCTCCATCTCCCTTGCCCCCACCCTGCCCCACTTCAGCTCTTTCTCTCTTAAATGAATAAATCAATCTAGAAAGGAGGAAAGAAAAGAAAAGAAATAAAAAGAAAAAGAAAGAAAGAAAGAAAAGACACCCAAAAAAGGCTGATGAACCATGCAATCCGAGTACCCCACTTAATCTCCCATCTAGGGCTGGCCCTTAGTGGAACTACCAAGGAGATTGGTTAAAATCCTTCTAAGCTCTCTCTCCCCTGCAGTTCTGTGTGGCATGTGGTGTCTTCACATGTTGCCCCAGCCCTGGGGCAGAAACCTCCTTGTCAGGTTTCTCTGGGGCTCTTGGCACTTTGCAAGGTTACTTTGGAACAGTGCGATACACTAATTCACGATGATCATGACAGGAGGCTAATTCAACCAGTCCCACCTCCCAGCTGTATAACCCAGAAAAACAACATTAAGTGGCAATTCCAAGCCAGATTAGGAGAAGGCTAGCACGTCCTCTAAAAGAATGATCTGCGGACCAGCAGCAGTACACGGTGACTTTCTGGTACTCAGGAAGTAACCTAATTTGTGTTTAATTCAGTTCAACTTGCACTGTGGGCAAATTATATATAAAAGAGTCTAGGGACTGGAAAGATCTCAGCCTTAAAGATCTCATACTCTTCCAGATAAGAGGGGCCGTGGACCTAATGTTCTCTCCTGTGATGTGATAAAACAAAATAAAATGGCTATGAAGAGCCGCCTGTGAGCAGCGTGCCACCAGAACAGCACAGGGGAGGGAACGGAGTATTTTAACTGAGTGGCCAGTTGAAGGCTGCAGAAAAGCAGTACTGTTGGAGCTGCGTTTTGTCAAGAAGAAAGTCAAAATTCGGGTTTGAAAATCCAGGCAGAGCTACTGAAGCAGCCAAATGCTAACTACCGGGGGTGGGGGAGGGGTGCAGCAAGCGTCCCCCCACCCCCAAGGCCGCTCCAGGAAGTCTGAACCCCAGTCAACCCAGCACGGCCACATCTAAACAGGTGGGTAAACTGATCAGATCTCAGGACGCAGCCCTGATGCTATTCCTGTTCCCAGAAGGCAGAAAGAATGCATTCCCTAGGGAAAAGCTTCTTAAATGCAGGCTTTTACCTTGTGAGGACAATGAGCCCAAGCAGCTGTTTTTCACACATCTGGGTAAAGCAGGACATACCAGTTTCCTGGCAGATACCAGTCATGAATTCTAGAACAGTCTCATTCCGGAGTACTTTATAACTCACGTCAGCAGTAAACAGGAGCCTGCTTTCAAACTGTGACACAGAAACCGCAAACCCAGGCCAAAGGGACAACCTTCAAATAAATAAATATTGACAAATACGTATTTGAAATGTCGTATCGTGAAACAATCACCATTTTTAAGTGCTGATTTTACATTCCAACTTTCTAGATTTTATGAAACGACTTTTCTTCAGTCTGATTCCTTCTAGTTGTTGGTTAAAATGTTAGCTATTTTTAGCTGGAGTGCCTTTAAACATATATTTATGGGAATTACATGCCCCCAGGGCGGAGGAATTTACCTGGGCACTACTGACATGTTGGACCGGATCCGTTCTATCCCACGTGAAAACCCCTGGGTTCAGAAAAGCGCACAGGCTCGACAGCACAGACAGCGTCGAGACCTCATGAGAGCATCTAGATGGCGCCATGTACGAGGGCACGAGGGACACCGCGGCAGGGGCTGCGGCTCCACATTTAGGGCTATCACGGACCGAAGTCCTGCCTAAGGAACACTTAACAGAAATGACATGAAAGAAAGAGCAAATATTTTTTTAAGAACTGCTTCGGTTTATTTTGTGGACTTCCTTCACGGTGCTCCTGAGTCAGCCTTCAGGAGGAACATACGCCCTGTGCCAACTCCAGCTCACAAGAGCTTCTTGTCCATGGCAGGGGACGAGTGACAAGGACGGACAGGATGCTTTACACAGACCGTTGTGCCACACTGACTTACCATACGGAAACCCCACGATGGCCCCCCTACCCGGCACAAGGCGGAACAGCCTGCCCCCTCGTTTTCTACCCTTCCCACTCCTTCCTGCGTTTACATATGTCTTTGGGTTACCAACTGCCTCTCTGTCTTTCGCTTGACCGCATATCTGGGAGAGCTAACCACCCGTTCTAGACACAGCTGATGACCTAACCTGAAACACCTACTTCCCATTTAGGGCGGAAATCCCAGTTTCATGTAGCTGACTCGTCTGACCTCTGCTTACCCACTGTCAACCACGCTGGCTGAGCTAACTTCCTGTCGGCAAGAAAACGGCTCCAATACGTGGTGTGACGCCATCCTGCTTAGTCTGCCTTCATTAGTACTTGTCACATGCAAAAACGCAGTTTCTGAATTCCTTCTAGGATTTACGATAATGATCTAGCACGCTATTAGAAGAAAACAGGCTGCTAGCTTCACACTGACGTCCTCCATTCTATAAAAAACTTCAAAATTTTAAAAATCCTTATTTTTCATAACACAGAGTCTCTCGCAGGAGGGCATAATGTGTAATATTGCATCGTAAATTATGTTCTCCACATTATAACAATTTTAGAGTAACAGAAAATATAAATAAACCTACTTGTGCTGGGGAATTTCCACGGGCTCAGAAGGCTTATAGAAGTTCCGTCCAATTTGGTACATGGCCAACTTTTTTAAGATCCTGCAAGTATACATTTTTTTTAAATCTCTGGTCAACATCAGTTAGTAACAGTACAATTCTAAGTTTGTCCCCACGCTGAATATATGATAAAAATATGTCGGAACTATAGAACTCTCATTCTTCTGGCACTGGAGGGTTTAGATGCTAAATATACCTATGAGTGTACACGTAAGAACTAGGACTTCTTTCTATTTGAGAATGAGAACTGAAATTATTTTTTTTTAAAGATTTTATTTATTTATTTGAGAGAGAGGCAGTGAGAGAGCATGAGCGAGGAGAAGGTCAGAAGGAGAAGCAGACTCCCCGTGGAGCTGGGAGCCTGATGCGGGACTCGATCCCGGGTCTCCGGGATCATGACCTGAGCCGAAGGCAGTCTTCCAACCGAGCCACCCAGGCATCCCTGAAATTATTTTTGTCTGTACTTAACTGCAATGATAAATATGTGGTCACAATAGGACTGTGGTTGTAACATTCTGGTTAGCAGGGACGGGGTGAGGCAAACCATGTTTGAAGGTTTTCTGGCCTCTTCCCTGTTTTGAGATGGGAGGCTGTTTCTTTTCTTTTTTTTTCTTTTTTTAAGATTTTATTTATTTATTTGACAGAGAAAGATCACAAGCAGGCAGAGAGGCAGGCAGAGAGAGAAGGGGAAGCAGGCTCCCCGCTGAGCAGAGAGCCCAATGTGGGGCTCGATCCCAGGACCCTGAGATCATGACCTGAGCCGAAGGCTGAGGCTTAACCCAATGAGCCACCCAGGCGCCCCTGGGAAGCTGTTTCTAATGAGGCTACATAGCATTGCTGCCTCTTCAGCAACTAAGCCTGGCCACCTCTGGAACAGGACACGTCACCGATCTGAGGCTGCCCATTACATGGGGGAAGTGTAAGCGTTTCAAGTCAGGAAACACAGGTTACAACTGCAGGATTTGGGCTACGAAATGTCATTGAGTCTCAGCCTCCAACACTGAATACCATCTAAAGCTATTTAGCAAGACGTCTGACTGGAATTAAGAAATAACATATCTGGGCGTGGGGGTGGATTCCTTTTGTGTATCCCACCTAGCAAAACCCAAACTCCTCTGTCCAGAGGCCGTTATTAAGCAAAGCGCTGGCGCCAAAGGTTTTTGAACATATCATCTTGCTGGTCCAACCAGGAGCGTGGAAAATACTGGTTTACAAGTCTCTGTGTTCCCACTTGTCATGCAGGAAATGTGCTAAAAATGAGAATTTCAGGCCCCGCTCTTGAGATTCTCTTTACCAGGTCGAGTGAGGGGCCAAGAAATCCACATTTCATGGAGAGCCACCCAACATCCCCTGAGATGACCCCCGAGAGGCAAGTGATCCTCACATCACTTAGAAGGACACTGGACAGTGGTGTCACAACCCTCCTTCTGCCCCGGGGGTTCCCATGGCAGGGGCTGAGGGGGAAGGGAGAGCAGAGAGCAGCGGGCGATGCTGGAGAATAACAAATCTTGCGTGACAAACCCACACATCCCTGATCCTTCAGCCTGGGTGGGAGGGCAGGAGAGGGTCCAGAAAAAGAAGGGAGAGAAAAGGCAGCCCCACCCCACCCTACCCCACTCCAGCCCTGCCACCACTGAGACCCCACAACCCTTGAGCTCTTTGTCCCAACTCAGAGAGCACTGGATGACGAGGCGGGGGCCAGAGAGAGACTGGGAGGGACTGCGGGACCTATCACCGCACAGCGACAGGAAAGCACAAGACTTGTACCGCACGGCATCGCTAGCCCCAACTAAAGTGCTGTGGGAGGCGCCTCACTTCCTGAAGATGATGCTGAAGACCTGGGTGCACACGGGAGAACTTGCCGGCAGCTCCCCTGTCAGAGTGATAGTCATCTTTACAGTGTTGCCTCTCGAAGTTTCACTGGACAGTTCGGTGACCTGGGGAAAGATGTACTTAATGTGCACGCTAGATCATCCTCAAGCGTGAAGAATCAGAGACAACACAGCGTCACAACTTAATATGTATTAACAAACAGAAGTGCAGGTGTTAGCATGTAATAATCTAATCACCCTGCACTTGCAGGGTTTTCCTATCTTGCTAATCCTAGAAAAGCAACACTTGTCTCTCCTTTTTTTTTTTAAGGATTTTATTTATTAATTTGAGAGAGGGAGAGAGTGAGCACAAGCAGGGGGAATGGCAGGCAGAGGGAGAAGCAGGCTCCCTGCTGAGCACAGAGCCCCACCCAGGGCTGGATTCAAGAACACACGGATCATGACGTGAGCCCAAGGCAGTCGCTTTCTTAATCGACTGAGCCACCCGGGCATCCCTCTCCTATCTTCTCTCTTTTTTAAAATTTTATTTATTTATTTGACAGAAAGATCACAAGTAGGCAGAGAGGCAGGCAGAGAGAGGGGGGAAGCAGGCTCCCCGCTGAGCAGAGAGTCCCATGCAGGGCTCGATCCCAGGACCCTGAGACCATGACCTGAGCCGAAGGCAGAGGCTTAACCCACTGAGCCACCCAGGTGCCCCACCTCTCTAACTTCTTAATGGAGAATCAAAATCAGACTTAGGATACAGAGACTTGATCCAAAGATAAAGTGTTTCTTGACCTTATTTAGCTGAGATTGGGGAGCAGGTCACAAGTTACTTCGAGAGTCTGATAAAAGTTACAGGCATTGTCCCATGAAAACTCCACGTATGTATATACCACAACGCTGTACCCATTTTCAGGTGGCTCACTGACACCCAGAAGCCTACTAGTGGACTGTCCAGCCCATCCTGGGTTCATGGATTCCAGAGGCCTCTTAAAAGTTTATTCATAAACAGAAAAGCAGAGGGGCACCCAGGTGGCTCAGTTGGTTCAGCATCTGACTCTTGATTTTGACTCAGGTCATGATCCCAGGGTCCATGCTCAGTGGGGAGTCCGCTTGAGGAATCTTTCACCTCTCCCTCTGCCCTTCCCCCCACTTGCACACGGGGGCACGCTCGCTCTCTCTGTGTCAAGTAAATAAAATAAATACTTTTTTAAAAAACAGAAAAGCAGAAAAGAAAGGTAAGGAGAGGGAATTTGTAAGAGGGCAAGTAAACATGGGGAAGAAATCAGCAGACATTAAAACATACAGGGAATCTATTAACTTTTGAAAGGTCTAGAGAAATTTTTATGTTTCTTATAACCTGAAACAATGTTCTAACAATAGAATAATTGCATGAACCGGTTTCTATACCAACTACCCAATGAAATATGAAGTTTGCCAGACCAGACAGGACTTGGTACAGGCTTTTGGAATAAAAGAGTGATCAAATCAGACAATAAAAATCAATGACCAAGGACTTTTCAGGAAGGTAAGGAATCAGAGGAGGCCAGTTCATTAGCCAGTATTTTATCCCTACTTTCTGCAGCTACAGTGTACCTGTAATCACTTTCAGACTGAACCAGAAATGTAGGGCAGGAATGGCTCACTGCATGGACACAGACAGACGGGTCCTTCCATGGGGGGTGAAGTATTCCACTAAGGTGATTTCTTATTCAACTAGTGAGAAGTCAGAGGTGGAGAGCTGTAGGAAGAGCTCCTCAACATCTGGGAGAAGGCTAGCAGGCAAAAGAGGTGAGATGCTTTCAAACCGCTGTGGGGATTTCAGGACAAAGGCTTCAGACAACAAAGGACATTGGGCTGAGGGGCTGGCGGGCAGGTGGCAGCAGAGGTCCCCCCTCACACTGCCATCCAGGAGCTGCATTCCTAAGAGCCATCGAAGCAAACTCTCAGTGCTCCCTGCACCTCCCCCACCAGACGCCAGCTCCTCTTGGGTTCCGGTGTTCCGTTCTTGCCTACCCCCGCCACCCCCCCGCCCCCGCCCCGCAGGCTTCCCATCCCAGGCTGCGTCAGAGTGTGTTTTCACTTCTCAACCCAGCAGCCACCTCATGGTCATCTGGTTGGCAGGACTTAGCACTTCTACACCAACAGTGTCTTTCATCTGCTTCCGCTGCTCCAGTTACTTACCACAGGGCTTAGGAGGACAGGACTGGGAATTGGAAAAACCCACGTCCTCTGCCTCTGGCAGCCCGTGTGACACAGAGTGAGCCACTTCAATTCCTTAAGACCCTTCCCCATCTCTAAAATAGGGGGCAATCTCGCCTAAGTCCCAGTGTTGTGAAGATTAAATGGGATAATTCACTGATCTCTTTTTTATCCCACAGCACACTCACGCAGGAAGGTTAAATAAATTGCAGGGCTTTGTCCCTTGGTTCAAGCCCCTTTGACTCCAGTGGCTCTTTATTAATCTTTCCATTTTCTCCTGTCCAGCAGGATATGATCGGAGTAAATGTATTCTAGCAGAGATCTCAGGGAAGCACTCTCTCACAGGCTTCAGTGCTCCAGGGAGGATGGTCTCTATGCCCCAGCAGGACATTTAAGATTCTCCCTACCTTTGGAGCCACAACTTCATTCCTTCCTAGCAAAACCTGAACAATCAGAAGTTTCTAAAATACGCCCCTCACCCCGCAGCCTTCTATCACTGCGCCTTTTCTCCGCCCGTCCTCTTATCTGGGGACCCCTCCTCTCCCCATCATGCCCTTCACTGACCCAAATCCCGCCTGAGGAGCCAGTATCAGCTCCCACTGAAGTATCCTGCTGGTCAGGATCTTGCCTTTGGTCAAGCTCTGTATGAAGACCTTGGACGAGATACTTAACCTCTGAGGCTCCAGGGGTGTTGAGAGGATTGAGAGCGCATAGATAAAGAGCCTCAAAGAGCAGGTACTCCAGAAATGTAATCTTGTACCGTATTCATTTGTAAATAACCTCGCACTGTATTGGTCATCAGTAACTTTCCTACTGAGTGGAAATGATTTGGCACGAGCCGTGTTTTATCTGTCTTTGTTCCCTCAATGATGCCAGCACCTTGAAATCACACCGCAGGCTCTCTGTAAGGGCAGAATGAATGCTAGGAGTGGCAGCTAGATGTGACCAGTGAGAGCAGGCCACATGGTGGCCACAGATACACAGATGGGGTCTGCAAGACAGTGGAAGGCCAGGAAGCAGCCGACTAGGACTTCTAGAACTGCACTCTGGGGGTGCTGTGGTGAATGCATGAGTGCAGGGTCTCGCTCAACAAAAACAGGGATCCTACAAAGTGTGCAGAAGATGGACGAGAGTGCGGATTAAGCCTGAGTCACTGTGAAGACCAGAATAAAAAGGTGAGCACAGTAACATGTTTGTTGTGACACTATTTCTACGATTTCTATCTCACCAGCACTGGGTAGGCAGGCCAGAGGGTGATAAGATATAAGACAATACTTTTTTGTTGAAATCTGGGAAATAAAGTCAACAATCCTGATTTGTCTCACTACCTTTTTTTTTTTTTTAAGTTATATTTATTTGTTTGAGAGAGAGAGAACGCACAGAAAAAGAGGCAGGTTCTCTGCTGAGCAGGGACTCGATCCCGGCAGTCCGGGATCATGACCTGAGCCGAAGGCAGACACTTAACTCACTGAGCCATCCAAGTGACCCACGATCTAACCGTGTTTTTACACTCTCTTTACTCACCTGCCTCTTCATTAGATACCATCCCTAAGGTGCATACTACATGCTCATTCTGAATGAGAAACAAATAATATGTTTATTCTGAGCGTCTGTAGAGTAAAATTTCTCCATTTGGTTAGGTACAATCGAAGAAAGCTGGACCACTCATGGTGTGTGTGTTTGGGGGGTATAATATTAACATATTTAATTCACTGTTACTGCAGATGTATCAACAAGGGCAAGATAATTCTTAATGATAACAATACACTCGAAATACAGCGTTTAAGTACGAGAGGCACCATATTAGCATGCTATCGATGTCTGGTCATAGGACAAAACCCTGAAGGATCAATAAGGACTTACGACGAATTAAAATGTTTCTAAATTTACAGATCCAGATTTTCCAAGCCTCTAAATTTTAAGCCTATGGTATGATTTTTTAATTCCATATCCAGAGAAAATAATCACTCAAGCAGCTCGTATAAATCTTAGACTCTCATAAAAAGATAAAGGCCCCAAGAGTGCTCAGAAATGCATTTCTTGAGGAAATTCACAGAGATTTATATGGAGTCTAGAAATTTAAATTTATGCCTCGGTACCATCCTGTCCAAAATGTTGAACTAAAGGATTAAGGTTTCTCAGGGATAGAAACATAAAGTTTTAATTCGATGCTCTACTTTAATTTTTTAGAAAGACACTGGTTCTTTTTTCCTTGTAGTAATTTAAAACTGCCTTAGAACATATATGATAAAAGCATCAAAAACAGTATATTTTAGGACTGAAAATGCTGAATGTACAAAAACATGGATAAAGAAATATGAATAATGCGACCGCCATATCCAGTGATCACACCATTAAAAAGATCCTTAGAATTGTATCAATAACTCATATTTCACATGATGAAAGAAATGACAGCTTTCAAATTAGAGACTGATATAAAGTTATTTAGGCATACAGGTACAACTGTGCAGGAGCAAAAGAACAAATTTAAGGCTCCGAAACCATAGGCTAAATGGTGTTTGTTGGAGTCTTGCCTATTTTGGGAAAAGTTTAAAAAGGAGGCCTATTTCAAGGACACTTTGCAAAAAAAAAAAAAATCGCAGCAGTTAAAAAGGCAGCTCTTATTTTTTAAATGCCACATCAGCTTCTTAATTAAGAAATCAATTACTGATGAGATCTTAATTAGGAAGTCTTTTTGCTCTCAGGCATGGGAACAGGACACAGTAAAGGAGTGAGACACTCACTCCCACTGTAACGACAATCGACTAACGTCTTAACTATACTCGGGTGAGTGTAGGTATATACGTGTGTGTAGGTGTAGCAAGTGACCATACTGTACCTTTGCTTCCAGCTTTTGTGAGAGGAAAAGGATGACGCCATCAAATGCTTTGGCTTTGTGGGAAAGTGCCTTATGACTGTAAAGCAAAGCAATTCTCAACCTTCTAGATTCTATATCTGGAACATAGGCCACATGATACTGGTAGAGCTGCCAGTCCGGGGGCAGATCTAAACTAAAGAGATTTGTGACCAGTTTCACAGGTACTCCACTGGAACCTGAGAAGACAAATAAAAAACATTTTTTTCAGCAGAATAAAATCACACCTTGTTAATATTAATCGCACCATTTAAGATTTTTACTTGCCTGTGCATCGTTATTGCTGTAAAGCAAGGATTCTGGTTGACACGAGACAAGCTTTCATAACCTACAGCCCAGTAACCTTATGGAATCCTACACACACACATTCGGGAATTAAAAAGGGATCGTGTGATCATAAAGTTCTTGTAAGAACCTAAGAGAAGATACTGACATCCTTGTCACAGGATTTCTTCCAGAGCCTTCCAGCTCTGCGTCTGTGCAGCGCAAACTGGCTCAAGCAGTATTTTCAGATGTTGCTCTGAAATTATGCTGCTCTTAGATTATAAAGACACTATCCAGTTCTTACCATGAGCACAACCCCCAACCCCTTGGAAATCGAGACAATCAAAAGTTACCCATCCTTCTGAAAATTCTGAAATAGTTCTATCAGGGAAAAGTGGAAGGCCCTCAGAGACTGAGGGGAGAACAGGGGAAGGAAAGAAATTACACATCTTTTATGCATGAAAACAGACAAGGCCTCTGGACTTCTTTTCTGCAGATATGGGTAAGCTTCCAGAAATTCGATCCCCTACAGAATTTTGTATTCACCTCTTCAAAGTGCATCAGACAAATTCAGAGATGGCCTCATTATAGTTGTTGTTCAGCGCTCAAGATGGCATCAGCTCCCTCTAGGACGGAATCTAGGAGGGCACAAAGGAGGTACTTCTGACTTCTCCTTGTAGGGAATCATCCAGTGTTTGTCTTATAGAAAGGAATTCTATTAGATGGGCACTATTTTGCTTCCTTTCATGAAGGAAGTGGAAACATGAGCCCCCAAGGTGGTAAAGAAAAAGAGCATCATGTGTGCGTTGGTATTTCCTCAGTTTCTATGTATGGTAGATATCTGTTAGGAGCAAGTGATTCTTGTACTATTTTAATTAAAGAAAAGCTTCCTTTTGTTCTCCTGTATCCTGGGAAAAGGCAGTATATTTTAGCTACTCATATTCATGGACAAAGAGGAGTCATCCTACAATGTCAGATCTGGCAAGACCCTTGGAAATTACCTACACCAGTGTTTGTACACTGTAATTATGACCCATTAGAGCTGAAGTTATGACAACATATGACATGACCCAACACATTTTATGAAATGACTAGAATGCAACAGAATTGACCAGAGTGCCTTGTACATAGTAAGGGCAAGCATTCTTTCACGAAACTTGGCTCCCATTTTTTGTGGTAGTGTGTGTATGCTAGATAACAATGTATCTACTCCTTAATTTTTTGCATGGTTGTAAAAAGCTTGAAGAAAACTGATCTGCATCAGGGAGTCTTTCCCAACTTTTGGGAGAATTTAAGAATCTTTCAAGAATCTAATGGAAACACCTAACTTCCTGAAAATGCATAGGCCCATAATTCTGGGTGTAATTTCAGGGGTGACTTTGAAAAATGGTTAAAAATTCCAAAAACTGGCTAGATCTTTCTTTTTACAACCGAAGTCCAGAGACGTTATTGTTTCCCATAAGAAAACTGTTGGAAAAGAAACAGAGCCTATCCTTCAACCCCTACCCCAAGTGTAAGGAGAAAATCTTTTCAAAAAGTGACATGTTTAGGGGAAATATTCTTACTTCTATTAATAAAGGAGAGAATTAAGGCTAAAACAACTAGCGTCTAAATAATGTTTTAAATGTAACAGACACTCAATAAATGTCTTTTAAGTCAATATACAAACTTGTTTATTTTAGATCTAGAAATTAAAATTCCTTAAGCAAGATTTGGTAACATTTAAAAAGTAGGGAACACGATTACTCCGTACCTCTTTTGCAATCTCTCACATGGGCCAATTTCTCTCTGGTACAGACACTCAGATCCTTGAAGTCCCGTCTGATTTTCCCACCTCTTTCAGTGAAAGTACATCCAGCATCGCCAGAAGATACAACGTCTTGACCTAAAACGTGAAGAGAATGCTATGACATCTCATGTTTCATTCCAGAGATGCTGTTTACAACTACTATGTCTACTACTGAGTCTCTAACCGAAGCTCAGACTTCTGTGGCTTTAATGAAAACCGACCCACACTGCTGATAAGAACCGTGTGACTAAGTAGAAGTCTTCAGCCTAAAACCTGAAAACCGTAAAGGAAGTGTGATTTGTGTTGTTAGAAAGAACATACCGCAAGTTAGTTCTACCTCATAGTGTTTAGGTCTAGCCTGATTCTCCTCCTTGTTAAGGAGAAAAAGGCCCATCCCCTGTGCCCTCCTCCGCACACAGGTATGGAGGGCGGCTGTCCCTCCTTCAGCTCTTGCATAACCCCCTGAACACTCACAGACAAAGACTGTCCACACCAACTTCTTTAAGATTGGGGCTGAATCTGTTAAGTCTCTCAGTCATGAGAAGAGAACTCCGAGAACACTGCTGTCCGTTTTTATGCTAGTTCATTCCTTCGAAAATGAAGGCCAGCATTTCACCTTGGGGCATGTTACTTACTGTTAGGTTCTGGCAAATGTGAAAGGAAAATCTGTTTCCAAATGAACATTTTCTCTTTAAACAAGTATAGAGATGTTGTTTGTTGGGGTATGACATGGCCCTGTGAAAATAATGTGAAAATAGGGAAGTACAGAGTATTTCTACAAAGCAAGCTAAGCAGTAGTATTACTATGAAGTGATAGTATGGCCAATCTCTAGGACTCTGACTACCCTTTGATACAGCCACCGCAGCTCCCTCAAGTGACGCTATCCCTGGCTCAAAACCTCTGCTCGTACCTTTCTGTGGAGTCTGAGTCGCCCAGGAAAATCATATTTATTTAATTTTTAAAAATGTTTAAAAACTATTCTTACTAGCTTATCCATATCATTCACTGCTCTTGATTTCAAAATGTTAGGTGGCTTATAAAAAATCAATCTACCATAAGATGGTAGTTACCAGAGGTTGCCTGGTGGCTCAGTTATTAAGCGGCTGCCTTCAGCTCAGGTCATAATCCCAGGGTCCTGGGATCGAGCCCCACATCAGGCTCCCTGCTCAGCGGCGAGCCTGCTTCTCCCTATCCCTCTGCCCCTCCTACTGCTCGTGCTCTCTCTAGCTGGCTCTCTCTCAAATAAATAAA
>PISX010017682.1:0-42726 GCA_004024625.1 Mellivora capensis | reverse complement strand
AAAAAAAAATGTTTTAAGAAAGAGCAGTAAAAAATATTTTTACTATTTGTAAAAGAGACTGACAAACTATGGTTATTTAGACTTGGGTATATATCATACATTTTCTTAAAATTGAATGAAAAGAGTCTACCACTTTAAGAAGAACAACTCATGGCATTTGTTGTTAATGATTAAATTCAAGCTTTCAAGCAAGAATTTAAATTTTGGAAAATTTGTATCTGCCATCATGAGCTTAACAACACTCTAACACACACTTTTCTGATGAGATTGGTGGTGATAATAAGGAATGTGATTTTTTTATATTGTATAATGAAATGAGTCAACATTCTGAAGATTTGCATAATTCAATGAACTGATATTTTCCATATGACCAGTATAAGATATTATAAATTTATGTGTGGGCAAAAAAATCCATTCGAAGGAAAGTCATATCAGTGGATTTCAGTGTAGTAAAATGTGAAAAGCTCATTGATATGGTTTCATATTTCACACTGTAACCAAGCTCTAAGAAATTACCACTTGTCAAGTTTTGGTGTAGTATCAAAGAAGAACATCCATGATCATTTGAAAAGGTTGTTAAAATGATTCCAGTACTCATCTACATATTTGTGTTAGGCTAGGTTTTCTACACAGGCTTCAAAAAAACAATATACTGCACAGATTCTGGCTGCAGAACAGATGTGAGAATTCAGCTGTCTTCATTTAAATGAGATATTAACCAAACTGAAAAAAACATAACACAATGCCACCCTTTTTTTGACTATTGTTATTTTAGGAAATATAATTATTCTTCATAAAAATGTCATTTCTGTAAACATGGGATGGATTTATTATTGTCATTTTAAAATAAATGAACAAATTCTATCATAATTCTTCAGTTCTAATTTCTAATCTTGATAGATATATCCCACATAAACAAAAGCGCTTTGAGTTCCTTGATGATTTTCAAGAGTGTAATGGGTTCTTCAGACCAAAACTTTTGAGGACCACTACTCTAGAATCACATAGCCAACACTCAGAGAGCAGAGGTAAGATTTTTCCAAGTGAGTTATTGAAATATTGAATGAATAAATGGAAAAAGTATTTTTATCTTTTTATTTTAAGATTTTATTCATTTATTTAACAGAGAGAGAAAGATCA
This sequence comes from Mellivora capensis, assembly GCA_004024625.1. NCBI lineage: Eukaryota > Metazoa > Chordata > Mammalia > Carnivora > Mustelidae > Mellivora > Mellivora capensis. Next base: position 41,586 of record PISX010017682.1, on the reverse strand, counting down.
CAAGCAGGCAGAAAGGCAGGCGGGGGTTGGGGGTGGGGGGAAGCAGGCTCCCTGCTGAGCAGAAAGCCAGATGCAGGGCTCAGACCCAGGACCCTGAGATCATGACCCAAGCCGAAGACAGAGGCTTGACTCACTGAGCCACCCAGGTGCCCCAGTATTTTTATATTTTGAAATCTTTCTCCAAGTTTTTATTTAAATTTCAGGTAGTTAACATACAGTGTAATATTAATTTCAGGTGTTGAATTTGAATCAGGTGATTTATCACTTACATACAATACCTGGTGCTCATCACAAGTGCCCTCTTTAATCCCCATCACCTATTTCACCCATCCCTGCCCACCTCCCCTCCAGCAACCTGTTTGTTCTCTATAGTTAAGAGTCGGTTTCCTGGTTTGTCTCTCTTTTTTCCCCCTGCTCATCCGTTTTGTTTCTTAAATAGAATAAGTATTTTTAAATGAGTGAATGACAAAAGGATAAGGGGGATAAAGTATTTGCATAATTGTATGAGGCAAGTCAGAGAGTGTTGATTGAGGTTGGTTCTATAAATGTGTAAATCTAGAGTATGAAATGGGAAGACCCTTAGAAATGGAGATGAATATGATTTGTTCATTAGCTACCATATGACAGGCACTTTTTATATCTGCCCACATATTCTCACAATGACTTGAAGAGCCAGGTATCCTCATTCTGTTTTCACACAAGGGGGCATTGATTCAGGGAAGTTACCTGACAAAGAGGACATGTGGCATATCTGGGATCTGACCCCAGATATGTGTGATTCCACATGGTTTCTGTTTCCCCACACTATGCTACTTCCCACCTGGTCTCTAACTCCCTCTCACTCCTTTTACAAAGGAGGCAAGGCTCAAAGAAGGCAAGTAAGTGGTAGAGGCCACAGATGAATCAGTGGCAGAGTCAAATCCAAAAGTATTTCTTGGTACCCCTGGCTGGGATTCTTTCCATTGTCCCATGCAATGTCAGGCCAAGTACCCTTGAAGAGGAAGATGTTTTGCAGGGTGACTTATATGGTCCCCCAGCCCTGAGAACTAAGGATTCTAAGAGAAAATTCAAGGAGAAATTTGTACAGGGAAAGGAAGTTGGAGCACACAAAGTATGAGGTAGCTGATTCTTCTACAGCAGGTGAAAGGAAACTAGATGAAAGGAAAAAAGCAGGTGTAAAATTTTTAAGCAGAATGAGGCACTCTTGCACTTTCTCTGGCTGTAACTTCATTTAACACATGCCTATAAAGCAACTCCTATGAGCCAGGCATTATGTTAGGCAGGGCATCACTCTGGATGCTGGAGTTTGGGTCATGAGTCACAGATAATTCCAGTACTGGAGGGTCTCACAGTCTAGTGGGGAACACCAATGGGAACAGTCCTCATTCACTGGGAGTGATCAAGGTTTTGACAGGGAAAATACAGGATTGTGTGAGATATGGAAGAAAAAGATAGCCCTGCCTGGGCCTGATGACATGGCACCTACACCAAGTCTTAAAGGACTCAGAATTACCTAGTGGAAGAAGGAGAGAAGGCACAAGGAATATAATGTGTGTCAGACACACACACAGGAGTGTGACTTCAGGGAGAACTGAAAACGTTCTGTTCTGACCAGAGAGGGAATGGCCACTTTTCAAGTCTGACAGCAGCCACTCCCTCGTTCCCCTCCATGCTCAGTCATACTGAAATACGTTCAGTTCAGGTTTAGACATTTAAAATAACCCACAGATCCATCACATCTCCCTTCTTGAACTTCTAGAGGTCTAGGGATCCCAGGCTGAGGATTAGTGGGCCAGACACTGTGTAATTTTCTGAGTTTGCACAAGGGAGATATCACCTTGCCCACAGACATATAACACTGCAGGGCTTTCCAGCCCTGCCTGCCCCCACCACCCCACCTGCCCATATTAGGAGGCCCATTTTTGCTTTATTCTATTCCTTTTATTTCAGCTGCTGGAAAGGAATCGGTCACCTCACTCTCTGCATGCTCAAACTTCCTTCCCCTAAATAGACTTCTCTTATAATCTGTCCTGTGATCCTCAGTTCTCAAACTGGGATGAGATCCCATCTGCTAATTGGCTCCCTCCCCAGTGAGTCTTGGTTCTTGGTGGACCAAGCTTTTATATCTTAATCTGATTATACCAACAATTTCTTGAGGACAGAGCACTTGACTTTGTCATCTCATTTCTACCTTAGACCAAAGAACATTCGTTTAATGAAAAAAGAAGAAAGAAAAAAGTAAAGGTTTTCATCCTAACGCAGCCCTCTTGCTTTTTCTCTGCTGTAACTGTTACCCAGATGCTCCTCGAAAACTGCAGCAACATCTTTTCTTTCCCACATGGACAAGTTGTTATGATTCCTGGGTTTATATTTCCCAACATGCTCTGATTCAGAGGGAAATATAAGAAGGACTCCACAGGAAAGCACAAAACCGAAGCACAACAAGCCGGGTGTGGGGAGATGCTGAGTGTGTGAGTCAGCTCCTGGACATGAGCAGATGCTGGATCCCTCTCTCCAAAGCCTTCCTCAATTTCCTTTCTTCCCCACTCCAGCCAGGATATATCCTGAGCTGCAGCAGCTGATGGAAACCGGGCACAGAAACCCATGGAAAAGTCTGAAGAGACAAGAGGAATCTCGAGCCAGGTCTTTCCAAAATCCAAAATGAAGGTGACCGTGAGGGTCCTTCCAGCTGCCGCTAAAATGGTGAAATTATAACCATTTCCTCCAGGGTCTGGTTAAGTCTTTCCTGAAACCTTGCTCCATCAATCACCTCCTCTTTGACATACAGCCTTTCTCTTTCTCCTGTAGCGTAGAACCCTGATTGGTTTCATCCATCCAAAACAAACCATGTATTTTTTTGTAAAAGATGAGGACAAACAAAAGAATAATGAAAAATTAAATCCTGCTCCTGAAACTTCTTTTGTCTTTTATCTATTTTTTTTCTTTCTTTCTAATTGAATTTTCTTAAGAACGTTTCTCTCTTTCTCTGGCTCAATGTTCTCATTTCCCATCCATGGTTAAATCCAGGGCAAGTTGGCCCGTCTTCCTCTCTCCTGATCACCAGTCCCACTGTGTACATTCCCGCCTTCATCTTATTTGACATCTGGGCATCATTTGACCCTCTTGGCCATTCCTTTCTTTCCACTGTCCTACTTGGACTGTGACTTTTACAGCACTATTCCTGCCTCTGTTTTGTGTTGTTTTTCTATCTCTTTTGCCAGTCTTTCCCAGAGCTTCTCCACGGCTCTTTGCTTAAATATTGATGTTCCCTATATTCATTCATTTCTTTTTTGGTCAGTTTATTCCTTTCTTACTCCTCATTTAAGAAATATTTTTGAGTATATTATTTGTACCAAGCATTGTTCTAGGCAACCAGGAATTTGTAGGCCAATTCACTGTCCTGTAGTGCTTAGAGGAGAGAGGGAGACACAAAGATTCTCTACTCTACACGCTATTACTAAAAGATTTCATTCTCATTCATCATTTCACTCACCACCAAAAGTCTCTTACTTTATAATCTACTGGTTCTATTCTGAACTTGATTCTGTGTTCCAGACACATACCTCTACCTCAAAGTCCTTTTACTAATGCAGACTATACAAGACATTATTTCCATCATAAAGGAATTCAATCAATCCTGTTTCTTTGCATTAAATTTATTTCTCCCATAAAACCAATTCTTGTCTTTTATTTCCTGTCTTTTATGCAAATGGCATCATCGTTGAACCAGCCATTTAAGCCCTAATTATAGGAGACATTTAAGAGTCTTCCCTTTCTGCAAAATGGGTGAAGGAGATTAGGAGGTACAGGCTTCCAGTTATGGAGTGAATAAGTCACAGGGATGAAAGGAACGACACAGGGAATAGAGTCAGCAGTATCACAACAGTGTTACATGGTGACCTGGTAGTTTTATATATGGTGCACAGAGCATTAAGGTACAGTGCTATGGAATCACTATGTTGTACACCTGGAACTAATGTAACATTGTGTGTCAGCTACACCTCAGTAAAAATAAATAAATAAATAAATAAACTTGCCATTTCTTGACTTACCTTTTATCCAATCTGTTTCTAAGTCATATGCATATCATCTCCTAAATATCTCTTGCTTCTGTTACACCCTTTTTATAAAAACCTTCCAGCTACTCGAATCGAGTCAGCATCATTGCTTCCCTCCCTTGGATTAAGCTCCTGTGAGCCCTATACCATTATCCCTCTACAGGTGTACTTTCTACCATAACTATTGATAATGTTACCACTTTGCTGTAAACCCTTCCATGCTCTCCTGCTTCTGGGTAGAGGCAGAACTACTTTCCAGCTTGCAAGATCTCCAGCAATCTAGACCTTCCAGCACCAAGACCTTCCTAAGCCTTATACTTCCCCAACTGATTTCTGTGGAGTCATATGACCCAATGTCAAAAGCAAACTGAAATTTTTAGAGTTATCAGAATGAGAGGTATCCCATGCTTATGCCTCAGCGACACAGCAAAAGCTCTTCCCTCTTCCTGAAATATCACACTTTTTTAAAAAAAGATTTTATTTATTTATTTGACAAACAGAGATCACAAGTAGGCAGAGAGACAGGCAGAGAGAGATCTAGGACGGGAGGCGGGCTCCCTGCTGAGCAGAGAGCCCGATGCAGGGCTGGATCCCAGGACCCTGAGATCATGACCTGAGCTAAAGGCAGAGGCTTTAATCCACTGAGCCACCCAGGCGCCCCCACACTTTTCTTTATCTTCCTCTGGACCCACCTTGCCATTGTCCAACATTCAGATGCTTGGCTAAAGTCCCCCCTTACCCCATTGGGAATAATCAATTCTTTCTTACAACACTTAGCACACGTTTCATTTATGGCCACTACCATATTTTAGAAACTGTTCTGACATTTTAGGTCCTAGAGCTGACAGTTCTCACTTCTGTGTCCCTTGCTCTACAGACAGCACCTAGCACATAGTTGATGCTAAGAAAACATGTGAAGAAATAATAAGCCCTATAAACCCAGCTGTGATTTACCTTTGGATTCATTTGAACTTGCTATCATTTTAATTCCATAGCGTTTTTTTCATTTTTCACCTGAGGAAACAGTATCTTTAGAGTGTGTATTATCTCTGGATACAACATGTTGTGACTCACTCTGATCTCTCCTTGGTGAGTACCCAGCCTGGTAACAGCAGAAGCCATTGCTGAGCTCCTGATATCATTTCTGGGGGACCAGCTGGTTATCTAGTAGCAGTTGGTTTTTCCAACCCCATTTCATCATGAAGGAAATAGTATTTATTCCACAAGAATAAACAAAATTTCTAAGTAAAGATTTTCCTCCCCCACCTGCATCTTTAAGACAGCTCTACCCTTTGTGGCCTTATAGAATACCTTATTCATTGCTATAATGTCTTGCATATCATTGCTTCCAATTAGTGAAAACATTTTATAACAAAGGAAGTATGACAATGGGTTTCCATTTAAAGACTTTACTGGTCTTATCATGTGTCCCATTATTCATATACAATTGGTTTGAGCAAATGAGGGAATGGCCTAATAAGGGCTCACTCTTTTTAAGATTTTATTTATTTGAGAGAGAGAACGAGAGAGTGTGTGTGCACACATGCATGAGAATGAGCAGGGGCAGAGGCTGATGGGTAGGGAGAAGAATAAGCAGACTCCATGCAGGCAGGCTGGAGCCCTACATGGGGCTCAAGGCAGCTTGATGCCAGGCTCAGGCCTGGGCTCCATCTCCTGACCCTGAGATCATGACCTGAGCTGAAAACAAGAGTCGGACACCCAACTAACTGTACCAAGTGCCCCAATAAGGGCTCACTTCTGACATTAGTGGGAGACAACATTCTATGGAGAAACTTTTGCTTGCTAAACCATTACTTTGGACTCACTAGGTTTGGGGTTACTACTGTCATAAGGGAGAAATATTTCACTACAGTTGTATTACTTCGAATGAGACAGTACTGAGACTCCTACTTCTTCCTATTTTTTGGACTCCCCATGCTGCTGAATAGTCAAAGAAGGGTATCACTGCCCCAGCAAGGATATCTGAGTCCAATTACTGGAGGGAAATTAATGATGTTACACAGTGGTGGTAAATGGGACTGTATCTATGATTGAGGGGATTCATTAAGGCATTTCTTGTTCTCCAACAGTTCTGTTCATGGAAAATGAGGGCAATCCAAAACAGGATTTTCTAGCACTTAGATCTCATAAGAATAAATATTTGGGTTACTTCAATAGATAACAAATGCTGTCCAGCTGAGGGATTGGCAGTGAGTAATGGAAATGCAAATGGTAGAAGAAGTCAGCTATAATTATCAACACGGGCCACATGACAGTTAAATGAAAGCTGAGGTTATATCTGCACGTTTCCTTTAATTAACATTTTTCTTATCCACCATTCATTTCCACCCACCACCTTTCCTTAAAAACCTTTAGGCTTCAGATGGGAATTTCATCAAACTGAGACCCCCATGTGATATTATGGTATTTGATGGGATTTTTGTGTCATCTATGTTGAGGACGTCAATCTTTTGCCTGGACAAAGACAAGAGGAGGTGCTGAAGGGTAAAGGTGGTGGACATTGTCAAATTTCTTGCAATTGGACTACCATATTTATACTCCACCGCTCTACAACCTGCTCTGTGCTACTGGACACTAGCCTTATGACCCTATCAACAAGCTCCCATGATCAATGGCCTCCTTGGGTTCAGCCAAAGGAAGACAGGAGAGCAGAAGACAGAAGGAAGGTAAAATTAGGTACTTATTCTCTAGACTATTTACATAGCAGATCACTTCAGGCTGGCTGCATCCCTGATTCGAAAGCCACAGGTCTTGTCAAGTATCCTCTACTAAGATGATCCTCTCTAGGTTCTGACAACTAACTCTGCTCCTTCAGCTTCCTAGCATAAGTCTGTAATCAGTTTCTGTTACTAGCCCCAGGGTACTCCAACATCCCTTGTTTCCCTAATCCGTGACTTTACCATTGGGAATAGTTCTTTTTGAAAACTATCCTCAAATCATTCAGTTGGAGAGTGTCATCTGTTTCTAGCTGGGTTTTTGACTGATAGAGCTGGTGCCCCTTGCATTGTGGGAGGATGGTTCTGATTAAATAAGAGTCTTAAAAAGACTGCTGTTACAGATTTATATTCCTGTGGAGGTCCCAGATTTCTGGATGAAATAGCTCTAGGGGAGATGTAAGAAAAGTACTTTTTTTTTTTTTTTTGATAGAGCTGTTAATGGGCTTCCCTCCATCACCTCTCCCCAAAAGCAAGTGATATGCCGGGGCATCCTAAATGGAGGTTTGGATTCATTTAAATTTTCTCTGAGAGTGAATTCCATAGTTATGGACCTTGGACTAGGCCAGCTGAGGGCTGACAGTGGCTGTTCTAGGCTGACTGAAAAGGGCATTTGTGAACAGCCAGCCACAGAGTCACACCACAATGTAGCAAAAAATGCTCTTCTTTCAAACTGCTAAGTACATTTCCAATAAAATTATTCTTCTCCATATATTAACAACAACAAAACCTGAATCATTGTGAAATCATTGTGAACTAAGCCAGGAGGGAAAAATGGGTTTCCAAATGAAAGGAAAAAGGCCTCAGGAATCAAGCTCATTTGCTCCAGCCCCTCCACAAAACTTCCATGACCTTCCTGACCCTGCTAACAATGTCCCATGCTCTATGGTTCTAACTAGAAATTCTAACTAGAAATTCAGGGGCATTCTTTGCTTGTCTCTCTACTCACCTCAAATTTTGACCAAGCCTAGCTCACTGGAACTACCCAGAATGGGTTCAAATTGCAGCTCTAATACTTCAGAGAGTTGTGACTTTGACCAGCATATGTTTCATTCTTTAGTTTCAATTATTTCATCTGGAAATGGAAATAATGATATCTAATAACCCTTGATTAGAGATAATATGAGAGCAATTAATATGTTGAATGAGCATGATTTGGAGAATAATTAAAACAAAACTTTGCTTTCTATCATCCCTTAAAAATATTCCAAGTGGAAGTAATCTTATCATTCCCCTAGATAAAAAAAAAAAAAAACATGTACAGACCCTCCAGTGTTTCTCTCATTCTTTCTCTTAGTCTTAGGTACTAGATAGTTCCACGGTTCTCTAAGGAACAAAATCTGGCTCCTTAGAGACACGAGAAGGGTAAGAAACAAAAATAATTAGGTCTAGAGGAATAAAAAGAAGAATGTCATATTTGAAAATTATATATCTATCTCTGGAAAGCTTAAAAGAATCTATGGACCAATTATTAGAAATAGGGAGATAATTTAAAAATGTGGCTGCTTATAAGATCAATACATACAACTTAACATCATTCCTATTAACCTCTAGAATAAAAAATGCTGAGTATCTTAAAAATGTGATTCAAATGAAGATTTCAATTAATGGAGAGATACAGCATAGTCATAAAAAGAGACTATTTTTAAAATGTTAATTATCTCCAAATGGATCTATACATTAAATACACTTGCAATTAAAACCCATTTGGGGGTAGGGGGGGACCTGGGTGGCTCAGAGGGTTAAGCCTCTGCCTTCAGCTCAGGTCATGATCCCAGTATCCTGGGGTCGAGCCCCGATCCGGTTTGGCTCTCTACTCAGCAGGGAGCCTGCTTCCCCCTCTCTCTCTGCCTGCCTCTCTGCCTACTTGATCTCTGTCAAATAAATAAATAAAATCATTTTTTTAAAATTAGGATGTTCTAAGGAAGCTGAATCCCTGATTCTAAAATGTATACGCAAGAGTAAAGACCAAATAATAGCCAAACACTTCCAAAGTGGGAAAATATCCTCTACCAAATAGAAAGACTTATTATAAAGCTTGTTAATTAAGACAGTATGGTATCAGTGTAGGCAGAGACAAGTCAGTCACAAGATTATAATAGAGATTCATAGAATAGAACTCCACATATATGAAAAATTCATATCTGACGGGGACATCACAACCTATTTGAAAAAAAGAGGATTTATTCATTTAATGGTGCCAGGACAATTCAATATCCAAAGGGACAAAAATTAAATTGGGATCCTTCCTACATACCATATACAAAAATCAGTCCCAAATGGATTATAGGTATATATGATAGGCAAAATTGTAAAATTTATAGTGGATTGTACAAGAGACTATTTTTACAATGAGATAAAAGCAGACACCAAAAAATGCTAACAGGAAAGAAAAAAAAAGATATATTCAACGATACTGAAATCTAAGACTTCTTTATACCAAGACACCATAAAGAAAGTGAAAAAACAAGTCACAAACTGGGAGATCATATTTGTAATACTTTTAAGTGACAAAAGATTAGTGTACAGAATACTAAAAAAAAAAACTCTATAAATTAATTAGAAAAAGCAAAAAACCCAAAATAAGAGTGGGCAAAATTTAGGAACTGGCTTTTAACAAAAAAAGTCACACTTACATGGCAAAAGTAATTGAAAGACATTCAACTTTTTAGAAGTCTGGGAAATACAAATTGTGGTATGGTTTTTACTTACTACACTAACAAAAAAATTATAAAGTTTGACATTTGTTGGTGAGGATATGAAAGGGAATGTAAATCATTATGAGAATTAGTTGGCATTATTTTATAAAATCAAATATTTGCATACCCAAGGTCCAGAAGTTCTATTCCTAGAGATTTCTCTCTAGCAAGATCATGCAAATGGGTACCAGAAGACAAGCAAAAGAATGATCACAGCAACATCGTTTGTAATAGCAAAATAAATAAATGAGTAAATGAGTAACACAATAGTAATTTACAGGAAAATGGCATATAAATTGTGGCAGAGTTACACACTTAAATATTGCAGAACAGTGCAAATTAATTAGCTATAGCTATAGATTATGACATAGATGAAAGACATTATGTTGTAAAGCAAGTTTCAAATCATTAAACTCAGTATTATAACAACAATCATCTTGAAATAAATAATTTGGAGAATAAATACAGGTGTGATGAAACTATGGGAAAAAAGGAATGATAAATACAAAAACGAGGAGTGAGGTTACCTCTGGGAAGCAGACATGACCATGAGAGAGGGGTAGATAGTGTACTGATACTGTTCTACTCCTTAAATTTGGTTATGGGTTCCTAACTATTTATTATTTTGCTTCATAACTATATTATATGTGTTTTTTGTGTTCAATAGGTTGCTGAGACTCATACGTTCTTCACTCTTTCAATGTATTTTTTTTCAATCTTTTTTCTTTTTCCTCTGTCCCTTCCATTCTGATACTGAGACTATACAGTGGATCATTTTTTTCAGGTTACTGAGTATGTTAGTTTGATTTGCTTCATTTTTTATTAATTAAAATTTTTTTAATTTAAATTCAATTTAATTAATATATATTTTATTATTGGTTTCAGAGGTAGAATTCGTGATTCATCATCCACATACAACACGCAGTGCTCATTACTTCAAGTGCCCTCTTTATCCCCATCATCCAGTTACCTAAACCCCCGCCTACCTCCCCTCCTGCAATGCTCAATTTGATCCGTATAGTCAAGAGTCTCTTATGGTTTCCCTCAATCTCTGTTTTCCTCATTTTATTTTTCCTTCCCTTCCCCTATGCTCATCTGTTTCATTTCTTAAATTACACATATCAGTGAAATCATAGGATATTTGTCTTTCTCTGACTTATTTCACTTAGCATAATACCCTCAGGTTCCATCCACATTGTTGCAAATGGCAATATCATTCTTTTTGATGGGTGAGTAGTATTCCATTATGTATATATATACCACAACTTCTTTAGCCACTCATCTGTAGATGGACATCTGGGCTCTTTTCACAGTTTTGTCTGTTATAGACACTGCTGCTATAAACATTGGGGTGCAGATGCCTCTTTGAATCACTATGTTTGCATCCTTTAGATAAACATCTAGTAGTGCAATTGCTGAATGATAGGGTACTTCTATTTTTAACTTTTTGAGGAACCTCCATACTGTTTTCCAGAGTGGCTTCATTCAGCTTGCATTCCCACCAACAGCATAAGAGGGTTCCCCCTTTCTCTGCATCCTTGCCAATATCAATTCTTTCCTGACTGGTTCATTTTAGCCATTCTGACTAGTGGTATCTCATTGTAGTTTTCATTTGTATTTCCCTGATGTCAAGTGATGTGGACCATTTTTTTTTCATGTGTCTGTTGGCCATTTGTATGTCTTTTTTGGAGAAATGTCTCTTCATGACTTCTCCCCATTTCTTGATTGGATTATTTGTTCTTTGGGTGTTGAGTTTGGTAAGTTCTTTATAGATTTTGAATACTAGCCCTTTATTTGGTAAGACATTTGCAAATATCTTCTCCTACTCTGTCAGTTGTCTTTTGGTTTTGTCAACTCTTTCCTTCATTGTGCAAAAGCTTTTTATCTTGATGCAGTCCCAATAGTTCATTTTTGCCTTTGTTTCCCTTACCTTTGGAGACGTGTCTAGCAAGAAGTTGTGGCCAAGATCACAGAGGTTGCTGCCTGTGTTCTCCTCCAGGATTTTGATGGATTAATTGACCATAGAGTTGAGGGTCCATTTCTGGGTTCTCTATTCTGTTCTATTGATCTATGTGTCTGTTTTTGTGCCAGTACCATACTGTCCTAATGATGAAAGCTTTGTAATATAGCCTGAAGTCCAGAATTGTGATGCCTCTAGCTTTGGTTTTCTTTTTTAACATTCCTTTGGCTATTCAGGGTCTTTTCTGGATCCACACAGATTTCAGGATTATTTGTTCCAGTTTTTGAAAGAAGTTGATGATATTTAATAGGGACTGCATTGAATGTATAGATTGCTCTAGGTAGCATAGACATTTTAACAATATTTATTCTCCCAATCCATGAACATGGAATGTTTTTCTATTTCTTCCTCAATTTCTTTCCTAGTGTTCGATAGTTTTCAGAGTAAAGATCCTTTACCTCTCTGGTTAGGTTTATTCCTAGATATCTTATAGGTTTTGGTGAAATTGTAAATGGGATCAATTCCTTGATTTCTCTTTCTTCTGCCTCATTGGTAGTATATAGAAATACAACTGACTTCTATGCATTGAATTTATATCCTGACACTTTACTGAATTCATGTATGAGTTACAACCATTTTTTGTTGTTGTTGTTGCTGGAGTCTTTTGGGTTTTCTACATAGAGTATCATGTTGTCTACAGAGAGTGAAAATTTGACTTCTTCTTTGCCAATGTGGATGCCTTTTATTTCTTTTTGTTGTCTGACTGCTGAGGCTGGGACTTCCAGTACTATGTTGAACAATAGTCGTGAGACTGGACATCTCTGTTGTGTTCCTGACCTTAAGGGAAAATCTCTCAGTTTTTCCCCATTGAGGATGATATTCGCTGTGGGGTTTTCATAGATGGCTTTTATGATATAGAGGTATGTTCTCTCTATCCATACATGGCAGAGAGTTTTTAATCAAGAAACAATCCTATATTTTGTCAAATATTTTTCTGCATCTGTTGAGAGAATCATATGGTTCTTGTCCTTTCTTTTAATAATGCAGTGTATCACACTAATTGATTTATGGATGTTGAACCACTCCTGCAGTCCAGGAATAAATCTCACCTGGTTTTGGTGAATAATCCTTTCAATGTACTATTGGATCCCATTAGCTAGTATTTTGTGAGAATTTTTGCATCCATGTTTATCAGGGATATTGGTCTGTAATTCTCCCTTTTGATGAGGGTTTGGGGATTAAGATAATCTTTCTCTGGTTTGGGGATTAAGATAATGCTGGTCTCATAAATTAAGTTTGGAAGTTTTTCTTCCATTTCTATTTTTTTGAAACAGTTTCAGAAGAATAGGTATTAATTCTTCTTTAAATATTTGGTAGAATTCTGCCGGGAGTCCATCTAGTCCTGCACTCTTCTTTTTTGGGAGATTTTTTATTACTGATTCAATTTATTTGCTGGTTATGGTTCTGTTCAGGTTTTCTATTTCTTCCAGTTTGATTTGCCTCTTGATCATCATTTCTATTTGTCACTAAAAGCTTCTGCCTTACCGCTTTTTTCAAATTTGTACACTTTTACTATATGGAGAATAGTTTTAAGTGCTGTTTTAAAGTCTATTTCTGATAATGTCAATATCTGAGTTATCTCCAGGTTGATACCCATTGTCTTTTCCCTTAAATGTGGGCCAGAGTTTCCCAGTCCTTTACATGCAAAATAATTTTGGAATAAATCCTGGACATTTTAAATATTTTGTTGTGAAGCCCTAGGTCTTGCTAAAATCCTCTAATGAATGTGGATTTGTTGTTTTAGCAGGTGATCAGTTAGGTTAGACAAGTTATAGCTCATCTTCTGTGGGTGGTGGTTTCAATATCTGTTCTGTTTTTCAAAGCCTTTGCTATATTTCATTAGGTCTGTTTCATATATTTCAAGAGTGAGTTAGGGATTTGTGTCAGTTTGTACACAGACTCAGGGATCCCCTTCTCCAGAACTCTTCCTACGATGATTTCCCACACACTCTTTGCTTTCTATGGAAATCACAGGACTCCCTTTATAAGTCTTCTGGCTAGAAAATCAGGGTTCTCCTTGTGCTATTGAAAAATTCCATGGACATGTGCCTACCCTCATGACAAAGTGCTTTGAGAAAAGTGGAGGGAAAAAAAAACAACACAGGGATTTCCTCTATGTTCTTTGAGACAAGGTGGTCCTTTTTCTAGTTACTTAACCAGAAAAACAGGTTGTCCCTAGTGTACTTAAATGTCCACATCATGACCACAACCAGAATCAAGGAAGGACAGGGAGAACCCCCCCCCCCCCCATACAAAAAAAAAAAACAAACAGGAATATCCTCTTATACTCTCCAGGTATTGGGCAGCCTCTGTCTGTAGTCCTCGGCTATATATAACACAGGGGAATTTTTTCAGAATTTTGCTATATGTCTCCTCTCTGCTACATGGGACTCTGTCTTCCCTCAGGGCAAAGCTGGGAGAAACTAGAGGGAAAACCCCTGAAACTCACCCCAGTTACGGGTCATTATTCAACAATGGACTTCCCTCCCAATCTGCCTGCTGTTGTTAATGTTTGGAGTCTTTAAATCAAATATATATATATTTTTTTATTTTGTTGTAAGTTTTTAGTTGTAGTCAGTGAAAGAGATAGGCTGGAGTGAACTTACTCCATCTTGGCTGGTATTAAATTCATATATTCTTTTTCATATGTCAAATACTACATAATACAATTAAAGATAACCAAAAAGGCCCACCCCCAGAGACTCTCATAGTTCACTGGACAAGGCAGACTCTAAACATACTGTTTTAGGGAATTTGGCTCCAACAAGGAGAAAAGAAATAGAGTCTGAGGTAAAAGGAGACAAAGAGTAACACTGAATGAGAGGGGGTTTTGTTGTGGGTTCCTTTTAGTTTTTTGTTTTTTGTAGTAAGATTTAGCTAAGTGGGGTTTATGGTTTCTTCTACTCACACAATAGTACATTTTTACTATTTTATATTTATTTAGAATAAATATTTCTTCCTTCCTCCTTGGATACTAAGCCACATGAAAGCAGGTCCATATCTGTGTGATTCACCCTTGTTCTATTCCACACAGGAGGTGGTCAAGATATGTTTGCTGACAGATTATGTAGTATCTGGCACTTATTTATTATACCAGATGCTGTCATGGCTTCATCCATATCCTCTGCCCTTTACTTCAGTCCACACTGACCCAACCTCAAATTGCCAGCTCCCAAATGTCCCTGCCTGAAGTCTTTCTCAGACTTCTAAAGCATGTTTTGTCCACCTGCTTGGCAGTTAGATAGTGCCAGGTAATGAATATCTGCTAGAAGAAGACCTAAAACAATGATGACAGAGTTGGTTTATAAAAGCCCTACCCCCTTCCCCCTTAGGGGGTTAACTCTGTATCCTGTATCCTACACTGACTTTCAGATTTTCCCCAGCAGAATTTAGTTCCAACTGCCCACAGTGATAGATTGTTTGATGATGCATAACTTATTGGTTACCTTTTCTTCTCTGACCCACCTTACCTCTTGTATTTCTTTATCCTGTGATAATAAACTACTTTCACCTTAACCATATTTCAGGATATGCCTCTGGAACAACTGAAACTAAAATAGTTGCCTACTCTACATACATAGGCATGGTCTTTTATTAAGAATTTTCCTTGTAGCTGGTGGAGTGGGCAGAGAACTGGACTTCACATCAGATGGCCCTAGTTCACCCACTTACCAGCTAGGTTACCTTAGACAAATCACTTGATTACTCTGAGGCTCAGATTTCTTCATTTGGAATGCGGAGTTAATAAAATCTACCTCATAATATTATTTTGAGGACAAAATAACTGTATGTAAAAGAACCTATCACAGTGCCTAGTGAGTACCTAGTGGATTAGTGTATGTGTGTGCTAGTTGAGTGGAAGTATAAAGAATTCTTTCTTGTGCTGTGACTCATCATGCCTGCTTCATTTTTTTTTCCTGAGGTAGAGTGGGGGTTATATTAACATGTCCAGTCAACATCAGGAATTGCTAATGGTGGGGAAATGTTGGAAAGCTTGTATTGTTTCATCTTGAGGAGCATGCTTCTAATTAGCCAGAGCCTGTTTTATTTCAACATAAATGAGCAATGGCTCGGTGGATGGTCCCATTATTTCTGAGTCCCATTGTGCTCCAGAGGAAATGTACAACAAATACTTCAGAGAGAGCACGTCGTCTTTTAATTTATATGGATTTCTCTTTTATTTGAGAATTGTTCCATGAAGTTTTCATGGCTTCATAGACTTTTAGGTCATAAAGAGACCCTAGTGATCAAGAATAGTCAGACCCCATTGTTTTACAGTTGGGGGATCAGAGGCTCCAGTAGCCTCTCTTATAGTATTTCAGGAACAATGACAACTGTCTTCAAATATCTGTAGGATTAATAAATGAGAGTCTTATTAAAGTGACATCAAAAATTAAAAGTGGTGGGAGAATTCTGAATTCTACTAAAGAGGGAAGATTCTGTCAACTAGAGCTGTTCACAACCAAAGAGATAAGTAAAGCTCACTATCCCTGGAGGTATGCAAAGAGGAGAGTGAACCTATATGGAGTACTTACAAGAGATTCTTGTTCATGAAAGGGAGACTTAACTGGGGACTCAAGTACCTTCCAATTTTATAATTCTATAGTTTGGGTTTTCCTACAGGAAATGCTTGCACAGTACAGAGCTTTAAGTATATGCTCAATGAAAACAATGACTGATTACTACCAAACCCCACTGGGTACCCTCAGGTTGCCTGAGAGATAATTAATTCTCATCTCACCTCCATGAGTCCCTTCCTTTTTCATATTGATACTCCATTTAGGGCCAGTCAATCCCATTTCCAAGCAAGGTGGAAGCTTAGGTGTTTGACACAGGTAGGGAGTGCAGGAGGCCAGGCCTGGCCACCGAGATGAGGATGTTTGCAACAGCCATGCGAGTGCATTGCATGGACCTTCAGTCAAGAAAGAACCTGCCATTCAGCTGTCAGGAACAGTGAGCCAACAGCCTCCAGCCATTAGCACCTTTAGGATTCATCTTAGGATTCATCTTAGGATCTTTAAGCCAAAGCCCTATCATTCCCAGGTTGCCCTCACTGCTGACTGAGCATGGAAAAGGTACACGGGCCCAGCCATTTCAGCCTAGATTGAGACTCCTCTTTCAGGCTCTTTGTCCTACGGCTCACTGTGGGACAAGTGACTTTTCAGACCTGAGTCTGCAGCTCTCCCACCCCAGTCTTGCTTCTTCCTCCCTTCCCTTTCTAGGTGTAAGGTCTACATCACAGACTGAGGCTTTCCCTATCCATCCCTGCTTCTCTTCCTATTACCTCTCTTAGATAACAACCCTCAGTAAAGCTCTTACAATCCTAAACCGTTTCCAGCTCTGCTTCTAGAAACACCAGTGGACTCACTGGTTGACCCTGCAACTATGGAGCCTATGGTAAAAGGGAACAAAAGTCCACATCCCAAAGAAGGAGAATCTGAATCATCAACATATATAAGGAGACTGAGAAAGCAGGAAAAAGACCTGAATAATAGGATGTGCCACAAAGACCAGTGGGCAGGACCAAGGTTTTGAGAGGCAGAGGCTAGAGAGATCCTTTAAGGAAAGAGTGCTTGACGGCGAGGTGTTTCAGGATTCCCAGCCACACTGTCACTGCTCTGCAGACAGATAGATGTCTCCTAATAATATTTGGTCTTTAAAGGGGCCACAGAAAGGAAGGGAAACTGCCCACGCTCAAGCCACTGACATTGCCTGTTGCAGAGCACAAAATGCTGACATCAGCAATCAGCTTTATAGATGTGCAAGTGCCAGCTTTCAGGGAGCAGATAATTGAGACAGCTAATATTTACTGCACTTTTAGTATGCATCAGGCACCATTCATCGTTGTAAGGTCATTAATTATCAGTTGATAACGTTCAATGTTGATGATATTCAAGAATTTGGAAGCAGCTTGCTGGATCATTTTGACTTAGGGTCTTTCATGAGATTGCAAAGAAGCTGACAGCCAGGGTTATAATCAATTCAAAATGCACCTGGGGTTGGAAGACCCACACCCAAGATAATTCCTGTGGTTCCTGGCAGGCCTCAGTTCCTCACCATGCGGGCCTTTCCATAAGGTTGCTTGACCTGGTAGTAGGCTTCCCCTGAAGTGAATGATCACTAGAGAGGTCACCAAAGGTGAAAGTCACTGTCTTTCATATCCTAATCTCACAGGTGAAATGCCTTCCTTTATGCCATATCTTAACACCACATAGCCCAACCCTTATACAGTGCAGGAAGGCATTATACCAGGACATGGACTTCAGTAGACAGGGGTCATCCAGACTATCTTGAAGGCTGACTGCCACAGCTTCTAGAGGAACAATACAAAGTAGATATTTTACCAGTGAGGAAAGGGAGACACAGAGAAGCTACAAGACAAGCGATAGAGTCACGATTTGAACTGAGAGTCTATGTTCCTCATCATGCATACTCTCTCCCCAAGTGGAGGATCAAGAGGCAGAGAAGGAAGGGGATGGATGTGCTTAAATTTGATCATTGTGGGTGGTTCAGGAAACAAAGTCATAGGTAGTGATAATTTGTACAGAAGTATACAGCTAAACAGAATAATTCCTCATTAACAAGTGTAATCTTTACACCAAATGAAGATACAGATTTTCCCATTTTTCAGATGACAAAATAAAATTTCAAAAGACTAAGTATTGCGCAATCAGTACACAGTGGAGTTAAATTCTGCTCTTCATTTCTAAGTACAAGGCTCTTATCTATACTCTGGCTGCTCTTTCCACTAAACCAAAGGATAAATTGGTATTTCAGATTCTCTGGAGTAATAAATAAGGTAACGAAAGTGGGGAAGAGCACCTAGAAACCTGTAAATTGGTTAGGTGTGAGGTAAAGAAGGCCTGCACTAATGAAGAGAATTTTGAGAGATATTTTTCCCTCCTTTTTTTTTTTTAAGATTTTATTTATTTATTTGAGAGAGAGAGAATGAGAAAGAGAGAGCATGAGACGAGAGAGGTCAGTGGGAGAAACAAACTCCTTGCCTAGCAGGGAGCCCAATGTGGGACTCGATCCTGGGACTCCAGGATCACAACCTGAGCCAAAGGCAGAAGCTTAACTGACTGAGTCACCCAGGTGCCCAATGTTTTTCCCTCTTGAAGTATGATATACATACAGAAAAGTACACAGAAATGTGTAGCTGGTGAAAATTTGTAAACTAAACAAACTAAATGAAGAAACAGCCATGTCTATTCATCCCCAAATCTCCTTTGTTCTGCCTGTCACTCACTCCCACAGTAACCACCATACAGACTTACGCAATCATAGATTCGTTTCACCTGCTTTTGTAATTTATATGAATGTAATCTTATACTTTCTGCAAATGGTTTCTTTCACTTGATATTATGTTCATGAGATTCATCTATACTGTTGTGTCTATGTGTTTTGTGTAGTATTCCAGTATATGAATATATAGTTTATTTATCCACTGTACCAGAGGTTGGCAACCTACATTCAAATTTGGCCCATGTCTTATATTTCTATACAGCCTGTAAGGTAAGAATGATTTGTGCATTTCTGAATGTTTTAAAAAGTCAAAAGCATTATTTACAATAGCCAAAATATGGAAGCAACCCAGGTGTCCAAATAGATGAATGGATAAAGAAGATGTGTGATATACACATACACACAATGCACACAATAGAATATTACTCAGCCATAAAAAAGAATGGGAACTTGCCATGTGTGACAACATGGATGGGCTTAGAGGGTGTTATGCTAAGTGAAATAAGACAGACAGAAAAAGTCAAATACCATATGATTTCACTTATACGTGGAATCTGAAAAGCAAAATAACAATTAACAAATGTTAGGAACGAATAACAAAAAACCAGACTCTCAAGTACAGAGAATAAACTGATGGTTGCTAGGTGTGGGTGTGTGTGAAATAAAAGGGATTAAAAGATATAAACTTGGAGGGCATGTATTGCATGGAGCAGAGGGTGTTATATGAAAACAATGAACCTTGGAACACTACATCAAAAATTAATGATGTATGGTGACTAATATAACACAATAAAAATAATAATAAATATTAAAAAGATAAAAATAAAAGAGGTATAAACTTCCAGTTTTAAAGTAAAGAAGTCACAAAGATGAAAAGTACAGCATAGGAAATATGTCAATAATAGTGTATGGCATTTTATGTAATAGATGGTGACCATGCTTATTGTGGTTAAGCACTGGATATAGAATTGTTGAATGAATATGTTGTATACCTAAAACTAACATAACACAAACTTCTATAAAAATTTCTATAAACTTCTATAAAAAATTTAAAAATAAATGAGTATGCCAAAGATGTCAAAAAAGAAAGAAATAGTAAATCAAAAGAATATTGGATGACACATAAAAATTATATGAAATTTAAATTTTTGTCCATAGATAACATTTTATTGGGACATACCACATTCACTCTTTCTCCTATTAGCTATGGCTGCTTTCATCCTGCAATGGCAGGGAGGCAGTTACAACAGAGAGCTTATCAGTACTCTATTGTTTTGCAATGTTGCTAGGGCACTACAAAGAGAATCAAAGTAATTATAAGATGATTTTTGCCTCTCGGCCTGCAGAGTCTGAATATTGATGACCTGACTTTTCACAGAAAAGTTTTGCTGAGCTCTGAACAATAGTAGTGATGGGCATTTGAGTAGTTTCCATTTGAATGCTATTACAAACATGGCTGTTTTGAACATTCTGATTGGCGTTTTTGGTGAACATCTGAAAGCATTTACTTTGGGCATATACCTAGGAGTGGAACTGCTGACTAGTGAATGGCGTTCAGCTTAGTAGGTAGGGTACTGGCAAAGTAGTTTGTGCTCATTTGACTCTCTAACTAGCAGTGTATGAGAACTTCAGTTGCTCCATATTCCTACCAATAACTGGTATTTTCTCTCTAATTTGTTTAACCACCTGGTGACTGGATAGTGGTAATGTTTTTAGTGGAATGGTTTTGAAATGATAATTACAAGCTTTTTGTTTAGGTTATGCCAAAAGCTGTGCTAATAATTTCACCTACATTATCACTCTATTGGCAAGTCCATTTCACTCATGTGGAAATAGTGTTCAGTCTTAGCCAAGGCTAAGAAACTTTTAAGGTCACTCTGGTATTTAGTGGCAAAACCAAGACTCAGACTTGGATATGGTTGACTTCATAGCCTAATTCTCTTCTATTATACCACGTTGTCTGTCTATGTGGCAATAGACATTACACCCTTGCAAAGTATCAGCAAGTGGGAGGTCACTAATTAGCATTCAAGTATTTGTTAGGAAGAGAGATGCAGCAGAACTACAAAATACGGGTATGGGGGCAGTATGGGCATATACACTCTCATTTCTGCTGTCTCCTGCTACAGTGGTTAACTGGACGCTTTCTGCTTCCCTCCAGCCCTCTCACTGGTTATGTTTATTACATGTTCTGACAGTTGAAGCCCACAGTGAAAAATGATAACAGATTTGTATTCTCAAGATCATCTCCAGATGCTGGCCAGAAGCACCTCTGGATTCATGAAATATTTGTCTTTAGTATTTCTTGAAGATGGATGATTGGGAAAAAAAAAAAAAGTTCTAGGAACACTTCAGTATAAATCATAGGGAATTCCTTCCTTTGGCAATCTGGAATGCATTTTTCTATTTCTTTAAGAAGAATAATGTGTGTATTAATAACTTGGTTGGAATGGAGTCTGGGCCAAGAGGAGATGATCACGGAAATCATTACTGATGGTTTCTTGTAGCCAAACAATCTGTTCCTCCAAACCCAGAGTCTGTCATCTGCAGGTGAAAGGCCACACTGGAGTCACGTGCATGAATCCCCTCCCCTCTATCCCCACTGCCATTCATCCATCCAATTTTTTGGCTGAACTGGTAAGAGCTCATATCAGGTTTATGTACATACCCCCCTGCATCTGTACAAGCATTCAAGCTGACACTACAGTTGTCCTGCAAATCTGTTGATGCCTTTGCCTTGATCAAACACTCACTATTGCCTGTAGCAGTGCTCTCCAATCTTTTTTTTTTTAACTGCAATATAATTGATGTGCTAATCTTTTTGATTCTGCACACATGAAATTGCATTGATTTATGAATATGTATTGTTTATATTTATGTATATTTAAGAATTTATATATTTCACATGTAAATTTCAAAAATACATATTTTTAAAGGATGAGATAATAGATACCAGGGGTCAGCAAACTTTTTCTGCAAAGGGCCAAATAGTAAATATTTTAGATTTTACAAGCTGTAAGATCTCTGTTGGAACTACTGAATTCTGCCACTGTAAGACCAAAACAGCCACCATAGGTCAACAAATGGATTTGGTTGGATTCCAATAAAACTTTATTTATTAAAAAAAAAAGCAGCCAACCAAATTTGATCGGTGATCCATACTTTGCAGATTCCTGCTATATACCTTTGGCTAATCCAGATGTGATATAAAATTGAACTCAGGAATTGAAATACTTCTGGCCTTCTTGTTCTATCCCTACTGTGCATCTACTTTATTCTCCCCAGAACGACAGTGTCTTGCCTGCAGATGCCTACTCCTACTAATACAAAGGTGAACACTGGCCCACAGCAAGGCCCAAGCCTGACAGGTACAGTCCAAGCACCCACGCAAAGAGCTCTATTCATCTCTCTTGGCCCCAGAAGGAACGTCCCAGAAGGAATTCACTGACCCAACTTTGTGTGTCCCTCTCATTTCAATACCATTGTTTTACCTGGAACTGCTACCACAACCACTCAGAGAGAAAGAAAAGGGAAAGTTCCCCCAAAAGCCATGTAGGCAAAGAAACTTCTCAAGCTATCTTTCACCATAAAGAGTAGCAGAAAGAAGGAAGTGATTATCACAATGGTCTGGATCATTTTTCAGAAAGGGGAGCAGCTGTAGTTATAAAAAAAAACATGAGAGACACACTGTCATATATTGCTAATCACCTATTGTGCACACAACACAGATGGTTTTTTGAAGGCAGTGGTTTTCAAACTTTCAGTACCTTTGTCAAAACGAATGAGTTATGTTATGCTATAATAACAAACAACTCTAAAATCTCAGTAACTTAAGAAACAAAGATTAATTTCTTATTAACTCTGCATCATCTATTATGAGTTGGCCCAGAGCTCTGCTCTACCCTTTCCATCAGGAGTACAGGTATACCAAGGTCCCCTAACTTTCCCCCATAGCAGGGAAAAGGGAAAGTGGGGAATCACGCAATAATCTTTAAAGGTTTCTTCCCACAAGCGACACAAAGAACGTTCACTCACATTTAATTTGTGTAAACAGTAAACTTCAAAGGGCTTGATGTGCGATTAAGCTGTGTGCATGGATTGTGCTGCTGGTACTGATTACACGCTGCCCTTCTGTAAAAGGATTACATGTCCCCACCCACTGTCATCTGACTGTAGGTTAAGCATTCTTCCCACTTCACTGATTCCAGGCTTAGCCAATGAAATAGAAGCAAAAGTGATACATGTCACATTTGAGCAGAAAATGTAGAGCCCTCTGAATGTTTTTGTTGTCATTTTCCCTTTGTCACAATAATGATATGTCTAAAATAGGAGCTGTTTATGCAGCATGAGTTCTAGAATGAGGAAGATCCACAGAGTGGAGCCGTGTTCTACCTACAGCCAACAGGTAATATGTGTGAGAAATGAACCTTTGTTGTTGTAAACTACTGATAGTATAGAGTCCTGTGTTATGAGTACAACTTAGAAAAAGATGACTAATACAGAGAAGCACCAGAGATATCAATAGCTAGCCCTAATGACTAAAATAGCTAGCCAAAATTTTTACTTTACTCTGCTTTGTGCACACGTCACACACACACACACACACACACACACACACACACACACACCTTTTTTTTTTTTTTTTTTTTTTTCAAAAAGTCACCTGAAAAGTCTAACCATTGCAGCAAGCACAGAGTTGAGTGTATCTAGAGGTGCTAATTAGCAAGGGCTACCAGAATCAGTACCAGGACTAGGTGGTTTAAACATTAGAAATTTATTTTTGCATAGTTCTGGAGGCTAGAAATCCAAATTAAGGTGTTGGCAGGGTTGGTTTCTTCCAAGGCCTCTCTCCTTGTCTTGTAGATGGCTGTCTTCTCCCTGTGCCTTCGGATGGTCTTCCCTCTTGCCAGTCTGTGTCCTAATCTCTTCTTTTAAGGAATCCTATTATCCTGGATCAAGGCCCACCTATATGACCACATTTTACCTTAATTACCTCTTTAAAGACCTTATCTTCAAATACTGTCACATTCTGAGGTACTGGGGGTTAGGATTTCAACATAGGAATTTTAAAGGGACACAATAAAACCCTTAAAACTGAGTGAGGTACAGCAATCTCTTCATCAGTGCATTAGGTAAGAGGATGTCTTTATTAGGTCCCAATGTGGCTTCTCTTGATCCAGAAACCTCTGCACTATAAAGACAAATTATCTGTCCTCCACACACCCAATATGCAACAGAATAGAAAAACCACAAGAAATAATCCCATTTAGAAAGGGAAACTATAGGAGACACACAGCAGACACTGTCCCATAGTAAATCTGAAATCCTACAGGGCAGAAATCTTGAAGGTCCCTACTTAGGAGTGGGGAATGCGCCTAAATCATGCCTCCACACCTGAGGAGTAGATCCCTTGTACTTTGTTCTCCACTGTCCTTGGTTCTGACTCCTGGAGATAATTCCCTTTCCATTATTCTTTTAGGCCACATCTGAAGTTGGTATTGGGAAACATGTTCTGAGGCCGGTGAGAGGGCAGAAGGAGGGCTAAGCTATTTTATCAGTCTACTGTCTACCCATAGAATTTAGTGGTCTTAGGGATTATTTTAAAGTTCACATAGTCCAAAAACCTCTTAACACAGGCAATTTTGTTGTTGTTGCTGTTTTAGGAGGGTTTTTTTGCCTGTGTTTGTGTGTGTGCGTGTGTATTTTGTTTATTTGGCAGTACAACAATATCAAAAGCTTTGTCGGTCTCTTCTTTCTTTGATGGCCATTAGCTTTATATGCAGATAGTCTACAGTCATCACATTTTGGGAGAATTTATTTTGTGTGCAAAAAAAAAACCATGAATTGGCAGGGGGGAGGGGGGCAAAGAGAAGAGCCTTATGAGAAAAATTGTGTCCCTCTCCCCAAATTCCTATGTTGAATTCCTAAAGTACTTACAAGAGAGTGGATAAAAATAGAGGACCAACCAAGTGAACACTGGAAGAGGCTGGTCATCTACCAGCCAAGAAGAGAGGCCTGAGAAGAGACAAACTTGCCAACATCTTGATCTTGGATGTCTAGTTCCCAGAATTCTGAGATAAAATTTTTTTGTTATTGAAGTCCCCCAGTACTCCACAACAAAGTACTGTGGTACTTTGATATGGCAGCCTTAGCAAACAAACATACCCAATAAAATATCAGCAAGAGACATGAACAGACATGAACAGAAAGAGAAGTAAGAATTGACATTATATGCATGAAAAGACACTCAACCTCAATATTCATCACCAGGGAGATGTAAATTAAAAACACAATGAGAAACCACTGTTCACTAATTAGAATGGCTACAATTACAGATTAAGAATACCAAGTGTTGCTGAGGAGATGGAGAAGATAGAACTCTTTAATACTGCTGGTGGAAATGTAAAATAATAACTCTACCTGGAACGGTATTTAGCACTTTTTTTTTTCTTTTAAAGATTTTATTTTTTTATCTGACAGACAGAGATCACAAGTAGGCAGAGAGGCAGGCAGAGAGAGAGCAGGGGAAGCAGGCTCCCCGCCAAGCAGAGGGCCCGACGCGGGGCTCGATCCCAGGACCCTGGGATCACGATCTGAGCTGAAGGCAGAGGCTTAACCCACTGAGCCACCCAGCCGCCCCTTAGCACTTTTTAAAAAATGCTTAACACCGTCCATAATCTCCAGCCATTCCACTTCCAAGTATTTACTCAAGTAATTGAAAAGGTATGGATTACTGACACACACAACATGGGTGAATCTCAAAGTCAACATCCCAAGTGAATGAAACTATGGACACAATAGAATGCATACTGTAGGATTCCATTTATACAAAGTTCAAATCAATCCATAGGGACACAAAAAAAATCAATGGCTGCCTAGAGTGGAGGCGTAGAAGAAGGAATGAACTGCAAAGAAAAATGAGGCTTCTGTGGGGGATTATGTGAATGTTCTGTATTGCCATGGCTGAGGTAGTTCATAAGCATATACAATTTTCAGCATTCATTAGATTATAAAGTTTAAATACAGTTTAATGTATGTAAATAATTCCTGAGTAAATTTAGTAAGGAAAACATTGAAATTCTCCCTAAGATTTGCCTAATCAATGTCATGAAGGCTTACTCCTATATTTTCATCTAAGAGTTTCATAGTTTTAGTGCTTGCATTTAGTCTACAATACATTTTGAATTAATTTTTGTGTATAGTATAAGCATAAAGATATCCAGTTGTCCCACTTGTTGGATTCACTCTCCTTTCCCCATTCAATGGTCCTGGCACTCTTGTTAAAACTCAATTGATCATAAATTCAAGAGTTCATTTATGCACCTTTGTTCTATTCCACTGATCTATTATATCTATCTCATACTAGTATCATCCTTCATTTTCTTGCCTTTTTGTCCTGGCCAGAACCTCGAATATAATGTTGAATAAGTGTAGCAAGAGTGAACATTGTTGTCTTGTTCTTAATTTTAGGGGCAAAACATTCAGTCTTAGTTATGATGTTACGTGCAGGTTTTTGAAGTTGCCCTTTATCAAATCAATGGTGATTCCTTCCATTCCTAGTTTTCTGAGCTTTTAATATAAATGAGTATTGAATTTTATTGAATCCTTTTTTTTGCATCTATTGGAATTCTCATATTTTTAAATCTTTCATTATGTTACTATGATGAGTTGTATGATTAATTATCAAATAGTACACCAATCTTATATTCCTGAAATAAACCCCACTTGGTCAGGAGGCACTGTTCCTTGTTCTCTGACTCTTTCCTTTTTAGGGTTTTGCCTTAGTTTTCTAGAGGCTCTGGTTGCCCCAGGGCTCTTTCACCTGGTTCATTTGGTCAAAACAATGGCAGGGATTTCTATCAGAATTTTTGTCACCCGCTGTTACCTACACCATGATTGTGGGTACCTTCAAAGTCAAGCCACCAAAAAAATGAGGAATGCACTCTATTTGGTTCCCTCATCTCAAGTTTCAAATCCTCTCTCAAATCTGATGCTTTTTTTCAGTTTCGAAAGCTTTGGTTCCTGTTTTATACATTTTTTTTTTTTTTTTAGAGATCTGTTATATGCAGCATGTCATTACTCCATACTGGAGGAGAACTTCTAGTTCCATTTTTTAAATTTAACAATTTTCATCTAGTTTATGTTCAAATGTATAACTTTAAGCTTTTATGAAGTCATTAACTGACAACAATAAGGATGTTTTTCTAAACACACGAAGTCTGAAATTACATTTTACGATTCCCAAGCTGTCATCCTATTTCACCCTCAGCATCCAACTTAATTTCCTATTTTGTTTTGGCTGAATAGTATTGAAAAATCCTGATTTATATGGGTATATAGTTGCAGAAATAGAGGTTTTTTAAAAACAATTTATCTTAGGATATCAATCAATAAAATAGAAGCTTTATGTTGAGGTCTCCATAAAGAGGAGTTAAATTGGCAACGTGATCCCCTAATCCAAGACTTTATAAACATTTCATGAGAAGCAGACATCTGCTGTCAAATATATTTGGGAAAATTTGGCTGGTATATTTCACTAGAGAGATTCTGAGGCAAAATCTTTCAGATTTAACATAACCTCCATGTTCCCCAAAATTACTTGCCATAGAATCTTTATGTCAAACATACTCATTAACAGATTACAGAATCAGTGTTCCAAACTTTGGAAAGCAGAACTATATGTAATCCCAAAGGAACAGAGGAAAGGAAATAGAATCTAGTAGGTACCTATGACAGAGTAGGCACTGTATTAGATGCACGTGATTTTATTTAATCCTTATAATACCCCAATGTGGAAGACCTTATTTTAACATGCAGACGAGGAAACTAAGGCACAGGAAGGATTTGGGTTCCCCCCCACCAAGTTTTACTGAGATGTAACTGACATACAATGTATCAGTTTCAGGTATACGAAATAATTATTTTATATATGTACATATTGTGAAATAACCACCACAGTAAGTTCACTTAAAATCCATCACCTCCCATAGTTATATATTTTTTTTCTTGTGATGAGGACTTTTAAGATCTGTTCAGCAACTTTCAAATATACAACACAGTATTGTTAACTGCT
Source organism: Mellivora capensis (assembly GCA_004024625.1). Classification (NCBI taxonomy): domain Eukaryota; kingdom Metazoa; phylum Chordata; class Mammalia; order Carnivora; family Mustelidae; genus Mellivora; species Mellivora capensis. The sequence continues at coordinate 13,756 of PISX010017682.1, read as the reverse complement.
ATCACCACGCTGTACATCATATCTGCAGGGCTTATTTATTTCATAATCTGGAACTTTGCACCTTTTGACAACCTTCACCCATTGTCCCAAAGCCTCTCTCTGGCAACCACCAATCTGTCCTCTGTTTCTATGAGTTCAGTTATTATAGTTTCTACATATAAGTGAGATTATGCAGTAGTTGACTTTTTCTGACTTATTTCACTTAGCATAATGTCCTCAAAGTTCATCAATGTTGTCACAAATGGCAGGATTTTCTTCTTTTTATGGCTGAATAATATTCCATTATATAGGTATATCACATTTACTTTATCCATTCATCCATCGGTGGACACCTAATTGTTTCCATGTCTTGTCTATTGCGAATAATGCTGCAATAAACACAAGAGGTACAGATATCTTTTCAATACCTGTGTGTGTAGTGTTTGTTTTACATATAAAATGTAACTCATACCCCACAGGGTCTGCAGTATCCTGGCATAGCCAAGGTCTATATTACTCCCAGTCCCACCCAAGCACCAAAGCAGACTCAGTGGGAACTGGAGCTAAACAGGGGTCAGAAGCCTAAGAATTTTCAGACTAGTATCCGGGATAGCCAACCAGTATTGTTATGGAGATCAGGCAAGGGAGTGGCCAGGAAAATGGGGCTGAGCCACAGAAGTAAGGGAGATGAGAAAATAAAGAGGGATTTCAACAGGAGTATGAATATTTGGGGAGTTCAGGAATGCACAGACTGAGGAAGGATAAAAGTAAGAAAGAAGGCAATCCAAAACTAAGGTCATTTTACTAGGGGTGTATAATCTTCTATAGCAATGTGCAGAATTATTTTAAAGGGTTGTTTAAGAAATTATATAGGATAATAAAAAAGGTAATTTTCAAATTAGAGCTAGGGAAAAGAAATGCTAAATGATGTCACAGGAAGGAGTGAAGGCTTCCCGCTAGAGTAGTCATAGAGGTTTCCTTGAAGAGATAAGATATGAATCAAGTCTTGAAATCAGGAGAGGATTCCAATGAGCAAAGAAAGGAGGGAAAACATATAATAGTTATACCACTGTCAATTCTATCCTTATCTGTCAATATGCCACATTTGTATCCTCACCAGTATAAAGCTTCTAGGACAACACTTTGAGGATTTCAATTTTTATTGAGGACATACTATGTAAAATTCTCAAAAATAGAGTTGATGTTTCTATATTTTAAAGCATAATGATTAATTTTACCTTTGTAGTTCAAGTAACTTTAGCAAACATCTTTTGCATTGTTCAGTTCCTCAAAGTTTGTGTATATAAAGTAGATTTTGCAGGGTGGAGGAGAAATTAGACACTTGGTATAACCCAGTGCACAAGTTCCTGGCTTCAGAGTCACTTTCCACTCTAAAATTATCTTTGCAAGACAAGTGACAATTTACCTTACTATAATTTTTTAAAGTGGAAACTTGATTTTTTTCCAAAGTATTTTGACTTCTAGTGAAATGTTTTCCCAGCCTGAGATTTTATAAGACCACAATCTACTTCCAATCATCAACTTTGTGCTAGGAATCTTTGTAAGCTTCTGAAAGGCAAAAACTGTGTCCTATATAAATTTCACTTTAAAGTAAAAATCATTTACCTAATTAAGTGTATAAATTCAGAAAAATAGAGAAAATATCACATAGTCTTAATATCCAGGGGTAACCTCTGTTAAGAGTTTACTGTATTTCCTTCTAGACTGTTTCTATAGCATATATCTTTTTTTATAAAATTGTGATAAAACATTACATTCAAGATATAATACAGAGATTTTAACATTTTCTGATTACAATACATTATAGGCCAATTATACTGAATTTAGAATTTTTGAAGAGTATTAAAAAAACATAAATGATGTGAAACCCATTTATCCAAAGACAAAATATGTATTTTACCATATTTCTTTAAGGTTTGGCCTCTTTTTTCAACCTTTTAAACCTAGTTAAGTTTGTGTTATAGAGATTTTTAAGCATAATTAACACTGAGATATTTCATGGAGAGAACCTGGATGTGTGATTATTTGGAAAAGGGCTTGGTGAATGAAGAGATCTAGGAATAGCTGGTTTCTCAGTATTTTCCAATAATATGTTTCTTTAAAAACTTAATCATTTAATGTGAATTTTTAAATTATGGGAAAAATGTAAGATGTCCTTAACAACAAAAAGATGTATATGTTTATATGAGGCAGCCTTAAATCATATATTTGATATCCTCCTTGCTCTCCTCTATGGAGAAGGGAAATAATTTTCTTCTTATAGTAACTTACATACCTCAAGTCAGCTAACATGCAAGTTATAACAGTAAGAACATATCAGTTCTTACTGTTGATTTAACTAAGTGAATTTTAAAGATCTCATTGGCTTTATTCAATGAGTCATAAATCAGGCAGCACCCAATCTAGCAGCCAGAGAGGAGCTAAGGAGATCTACAAAATGAAATGTTTTTATAGGTGGAAGGGAGCAGGAACAAGGAAGTTGAGTTAGGCCAAAAAGCAGATTAGTTATGGCAAGATTACTTTCTTTTAGGGACTGGCAGGGGTCTACCAGGCAGATTATCTAACTCCTCTGATCAGGTGATTCCTGATGGACTGGTTTAAGACTCTATTTCAGGGAGAGCCAGAACTAATTAAGTCTCAATTTGCTGACATGGGGCTCAGCATAAGTGACTCCATCTTGGGCCTACTGTCTTCCTTGTAAGCATTAACAAATGTAGAATTGCTTTGTGCTCAATGATTATAAGAAATTTCTATGGAATTATAGAGTGAAGATGAAGGGTATAATGTGGAAAACACATTTCTAGAACTCATTTAAAAATAAGAATATGTTAATAATCCCTCCCATTTTGGAGTGCACACTGTTAGCTGGGTACCGCACCAAGCCCTTCATGTGCCTTATGACTTATATTTATTTACTCAGGCATTCAGTATACCTGGGCTCATTACTGATGGCTGGGAATGCTATCATGGGAAAAGAACCAGTCTGAGAAGGACGTTACTTTGCTCTCATTGGAGGTTAAAGATCAGTAGGGAGGCAAATGTAAGGTGATGCTGGTATAACTGAAGGCCACAGGTCAGTTGTGGACAGCTTATGCTTTGGGTGCTAACTGCTGAAACCAGGGATGAGAGACTTCATGAGAATCTATTTGGCAGAGTGTGCACTGGGCCTCATGCAGAGGGCATGACGCACTTAGGCCAAGGTGTGGGAATCCCAGGAGCTTCAGTGTCTGAACCCCTTGGCTTGGCCTCACTGCCACGTCAAAGGAATAAACACTTCCCACAGGAGGACTGGGGCTGGACCCCCAGTCCCTGGGGTGAGGAACAGGGAGACCAGGAACCAAGGCACCACGAGCCTGCAGTGACCCAAGTCAGATGCTACCAGTACTAGCCTGGAAGGTATACTCAGGAGATGCCTGGCCTTCGACGTTGCTACCTAAACCACAGTGCCTCATCTGCGATTGTGAAATTCAAAAAGCTTTGAAAAATTGAAGAGTTTGTTTTGTTTCCAAGCAGCAAACTCATTTGGCAGCAAGGCCCACCCTAAATTTATGTGAGGCAATTTGTTGTCTTTCTATATTCCAAATAGAGTTACAATTCAAACATTTTCTTCAGGGGAAAAAAAATGTATCTCATTATGGGGTGTTTCCCAGACCCAGCTGAGTGTATTTTATAATAATGAAAATTCTAAAAATGTTTGATGTCTAACTTAGGCCTAAAGGTTCCAGGTAAAAGACAGTAGACATGCATTGTAATTGTTACCCTTACATTTAATATTCCTAACCCCCAAGGAGAGCAATGCTATTATTATTACTATTCCCACATTACAAAAACTTAGAAAAGACTCAGAAAGGTGAGTGGTAGAATCAGAACATGGACACCACATGTCTGTGCTTCAAAGCCCAAACAGAATTTCAACTGATATTGCTTAATGAAAAAGTATATTGACCTTGACACTTTTCTCTGACCTCTTAAGTGCTGGTATAATTACCTTCTTAACCACTTATTATCTAAAGAGCAAATTAATAATTCATGGCTTCCAGGCCAGCTATTTTATAAAGCAAGCTGAATTGGGACCTTCTCCTACTCTCATGCTCTGGTCCTGATAGAACAGACAGAGAACTCTGGGCCTCCCAGCCTCCAGGATGCCTCCTACTAAGCCCTCGTTTCCAATTCTTCTGGGAGGATATATTATACTACCATCAGCAATCCTCCCACTGCTCTTTCCCCAACCACAGCTGTGGTCTGAAAAACAAAAGAGATCTAGTCCTAGGGTTGTGCATTGATTTGCTTCCAAATTTCTGGTCAAAAGTTAACTGTTAATCTAAGTTTCAGTATCAGGAGTTTTCACCTAGCTCTGTGTCACCCCACTTAGTTTCAATTACCAAAAGCCCTGTCCATACTTAACCAGATGGTGTTTTAAAATGGTAATCTGTTAAAGGGTTAGTATCCAAAATATATGAAAAGCTTATAAAATTCAACACAAAACTCCCATAAATAACACAATTTTTAAAATGGCAAAAGACTTGAACAGATATTTCTCCAAAAAAAGGTATACAGATAGCCAACATACACATGAAAAGATCAACATCACTCATCATCAGGGAAATATAAATCACAGCTACATTGAGATATTACCTCACACCTGTGGGAATGGCTAATATCAAAAACACAAGAAATAGCAAGTGTCGGTGAGAATTCAGAGAAAAGGAACCCTTGTGCATTGTTGGTAGGAATGCAAACTGGTGTAGCCACTGTGGAAAACAATATGGAGGCTCCTCAAAAAACTGAGTATAGAATGACTATTTGGCCCAGTAATTCCACTCCTGGATATTCACCCAAAGAATATGAAAACACTAATTCAAAAGGATATATGCACTCCTATGTTTATTGCAGCATTATTTCCAATAGCCAAAGTATGGAGGCAACCCTAGTGTCCATCAATAGGTGGATGGGTACAGATATAGTGTGTACATAAAACTGAATATTATTCAGCCACAAAAAAAGAATGAAATCTTGCCATTTGCAACAACATGGATAAAATCTAGAGAGAATAATACTAAGTGAAGTAAGTCAGTGAAAAATAAATACCGTATGATCTCACTCATATGTGGAATTTAAGAAACAAAACAAATGAACAAAGGGGTGGGAAAAAAACCCAAAACAGACTCTTAACTATAGACACAACTATAGAAACAAATTGACGGTTACCAGAGGGGAGGTAATGGGTTACAGGGTGGGGGGGAGGGAGGTGAAACAGGTGATGGGGATTAAGAGGACACATATGATGATAAGCACTGAGTAATATACAGAATTGTTGAATTACTATATTGTACACCTAAACTAACATAATACTGCATGCTAACTAAAATGGAATTAAAATAATAAAAAACAAAATAAAATGGTCATCCTGTCCTATACTTTCTGATAGCTCTTTCTTCCAAGGGTTTTAGCACAGTGCCTCAGATAGTATATATTGAATTAGTGCTACTTAATCAATTACATAATTAATTAAGGAAGAGATTCTTCTGAAAGAGTAAGTTTTTATCTCCCCCAGTCCCTGTTTTCAATCTTCCTTAGCTTCCACAGGTTCTAAGTAAAAGTAAAATAGGAAAGTAAATCAAACCAAACCAATAAACAACAAACCCAGAAGTTTATCTAGAGAGTTTTCATCACTAACACAACGTATTCACCCCATGGCTTCAGTGGGGGGCGATGGGCAGCAGGGGGTTTGTTGACACATGTAACAAAGGGGAGGATGAAAGCAGAGTGGTTCAGAGAATTGACCCTGGTGCACACCCCAGTAGCTCAGTCCCATCTAAGCACTAACTCTGTGACCTTGGACAGTCGTATGAACTCTCTGGACCTTGGCTCCCTCATCAATAATATGGGAGTGATTATAATAGCACTGCCTATCTTTTTAGGTTTAGGATTAAATTGAGCTAATGTACATAAAGCAGTTGACTCCCAACACCCCCAAACTCAATTACATGTGTTTGTTTCAAGTGTAATTTCCTCCTGGTATCAATTCAATCTCACTGAGTCCAGCCCATGAATTGAAACTCCAGATTCAAAATGAGCAATAATAGTACAGTAATTATAAAGACAAAAACACAAAATTTGAGTTGATTCAATTTCACCGTTCTGTGCAATCACTTAGAGTTTTTGTTGGCATTTAAAATTTAAAATGCTGAAAGGGTACAAGCTGAGAGGTATAATATTTTTGTGTATACTCGGATATTCATTTTTATTTTTTCACTGCCAAGTTAATGTATACCAAATTTCATTTTTAAAAAATTTTGATTGTCTGCATGCCTGTTCTCATCATCACTATTTATGTTTTGTTTCATATCTCTCACTGTATTAAAACAATCTTGACACTTTGGGGCAATGAGGGTATTAAATGATCTGTTTCAGGTGTCAAATAGGTTAAGATTGCCACTCTTAGTAACTAACTGCTAAAGTGCTTCGGTGAGGTTGTAATGATTCACCATACACCTGCAGTGTTCTCTGGTTGCCCTTGAATCTTGACTCTGTAGGGTCAGGAGTGTGGCCCTGAGCCACCTCAGTCTTTCCTGTGAGTTCCCACCTGGAAAACAGAAGCAGTAACAGCTATCCTGCAGAGCTGTGTCCAGTGTAGGTGGAACAGCGCAACAACACAACACAGTGTTTGCCCAGCGTAGGTGGCCCTGACCAGGGCTTCTCCTGTCCTTTCATCTGCATAAGAAAGGATTATACTTACCCTGCCCAACCCCCACCCTGCCCCCTGGCTGGGACTGTATCTCATCCTCGGATCACAACACAACACGCAGAGAGCATAGGGCTGGATCTCATGATGTCCTAAGTAGCCATGTCCTCCAACTTGGAAAACCTCCCAGTCCTAAAGGTTCAGATGTACTCAGCAGGGGCTTCAACTTCATGCCTGGTTCCACGGTGATAATGTCCTATGTGTATCCAAGGTTAAATACCATACATGCTCCACCAAATACACTGCTGCTACATATTTACATGGCTCACATAAAACTGGATAGAGTAGCTTGGCAAATAAAAGACAGCATTTGCGAAGTATGGTCAGAATTGGGGGGCCGGGCAGTCCGTGTGAAACAAGGCATCTGTTCTATCTGACAAGTTGATAATTCTATACTCCCTACGTCTCATATTAAATTCTCTATTTTAGGAACATCAAGAGCCCTCCCCACAACTCCAGATCTCCCTGCTGAGTCCTTAAACTTAGGGAGTTTTGTTTTTCAAAACTAAAGCTAAAAATATTTGTTTTTACGTGTGCATCTTTTAAAAGTTGAGGCAGTTTCTTTGAGTTTTGGTTGATGATGATTTCCCCTTTTCTAGTTCTAAGATGACTGTGGTTCCATGGAAAGGATAAATTTATTTATGATAATTAGCATTCTAATTACAACGCCTACCTGATTCTCTGCTTACTAGTGACAACATGCCTTTCCTTACATTTCATGTAATCTTATGTCTATGCACACGTGCACACACATACACCCACACGCTCCCAATGCTGATATTATTCCCATAATATACGAGGCCACAGAGCCTCTGAGAGCCAAAGCAGCACACCAGGCAACACAGGGTCTCAGGTTGGGGCTCCATATCCCGTGATCCCTATATACCTTTTTGAGGGTCAGGACCCCCCCCCCGCAGCAGTATCCTAGTATCCTTTATTTCCCTAGAGTTAATACACACAGTAACTTCTCAAAAAATATCTGCCAAAGAAGTGGATCAGGCTCTGCTCTTACCAACAATCATTACTAGTAACATTTTTTAATCAACATAGCATCTCATTCTTTAATGCACTATATAATCCTCTTGGTAGAGATGAAATGGAAGTGCAGGGAGCTAAGGCAGGACTTCAAAGTCCCCCAGCTACAAGAGAGGTAATGAAAAGATCTGAACGCAGGTCTTCTGGAACTTACTTCCGAGTCCTTTCCAACAAACCGTATTGACCTTTCCAGTGTAGTTGTACCTTAGAGATGAGTAAGTAGCCTACCTACACTGCAAAGAGGAGGGCAGAAATTCCCCTTACTCCAGTGAGGAGACACAGGGGTCTTAAGAGAGCTCCAGGGTCACAGGAAAAGGACACAAAGGCCACAGAGGACTTGATCTGAGCAACCAAAGGTTGCCAGGATAGGGGACTCTACCGCGGTGCCTGAGTGACACTCCTTAGAGCCGGAGACAAAACAATTTCCATCTCAGTGACCACCATTCCAGAGGCAAGTGCAGACCAGCCATTGCGCCACAGGGACCAGTGAGGCGTCCTTTCCCGCCCACAGTGGAATGACACCGCTGCCTCTATACCTACAAAGCCATCCAGAGAGGAGGAAGGCAGAGAGAGTTCTAGAAGACTAAACATGGGTGAGAAAGAGACTAAGTTACTCAGAAGAGGTAAAACAGATCACGTTCACGTTAGCCCTTCTCTCCCACTCCTCATTGCCAAGCACAAGGGTGAGGTTCCTGAGCAAGGTTAGGGTCCCTGGAGGAAAGAAAGCTGAACTTTTTTTTTTTTAAATGAAAGCTGAGTCTGTGATAAGCTGATTAATGCTGAGTCTGTGATAAGCTGAGTAATACAGAGTAATATAGTATAGTGTCCAGCCCTCCACACTTAAAGATGAAATTTAAATTAACATATAATGTATTATTTGTTTCAGGGGTACAGGTCTGTGATTCATCAGTCTTACCCAATTCACGGCACTCACCAAAAGGTGAAATTTTTTAAAGCTCATTTAAAATTAACCGGTTAGTCACTACACATTGAGGGGGCAAAAAGAGAAAATAATTTCTGAAGAAGATCTATAGATTTATCTATAGCATATCACTGCATATTCGTTTGAAGGATAGTTTTGACTGATGACTGTAAGGTGTTGGGAATGGAAGAGTGAGCAAAGCAAAAGAGGTAGTGAATTCACTACATAAAGTAAAGCTGAAATGTTTGGTAAATGGCCCAGGGTCAAACCACAATTTAAACTCTGGTGTATCTGATTCCAAAGCCCATACTCTATCTGTCTCCCCATACTAGTTAAATATGAACTAGAAAAACAGAATTTCATGCTTATCGCTTGACTGTTTTGGTCTTGTTTTTTTTTTTTTTTTTTTTTAAGATCAGATGTACAACTTGTACTATTTAATAATTCTCTTACCTCCTTTAGCCTCCCTTAAAGAAGTCCGGGGCCCCATGTCTGTGCATTTGTGTCAACTAGCTAATGATGAAGGTTGCATTGCAAGAAAACCAAACTAGGCTCTAAGAAATGAAATACTACAGTAGTGGTTCTAAAATGTGGCCCCAGGACCAAGAACTTGCTGGGATCTTGCTGGAAATGCAAATTCTTGGGCCATACCTCAGGCCTACGGATTCAGAAACTCTGGGGGAGGGACCCAGCACTTTTTAACAACCTTTAACAACCTCTTTTAACAGTTTGAGAACCACTAACTTAAGGGCACAGGGGAGTGCTAGTTCCCCTGAACCTCAGCACACCTCAGAATCCTTCTTAACACGGGGATCCAAGAAGCCATGGCCAGCTTGTCCAGAGTCAGTGTTTATAAAGAGACGTATTTGCCATTGGGGGTAGTTCAACCAACTAATTCCAGATGGGAAGATGAGATCAAGGGAAAGAAAATGATATACACAAAGTCACAGAGCAAAAAAGTGGCAGAAATAAAGTAGACTCCAGTTTGGTCCTTCTCAACCCCACTGTGGTTTGGCTCATGCATTATTTCCTGATGAACAGAACGTGAAAGGGCAGGGATTGGGTGGGAGTTAATAACTTTTATAGGCCATGATGTAGGATCTGGTTGAAGAATGAGAATATCATCAGGGATTACGAAGGAACCCGACACCCAGTTTGGGACTAGAATAGGCCAGCACGAAGCAAAGGAGGCAAAGGAGAAATCTGAGCTGGAAATGGAAGGGTATCGCTCCCCCTTACCCTGTTTGGGTTGCATCCAGCTCCCCCAGATCCCTTCTCTGTTTTACAATTTGGATGAACTACCTCGCTGGGTGCCTACTTCCTGGAACCCCCTCCACCCACAGCTGCTGGATCTGATCTCCATCCATCTTCACCCAGGCGAAAAGCCCAAAGGGGCTCCAGGGAGACTGTAGTCTCCAGCTTGAATGAGAAGCAGGACTTCCAGGAACACTGCTGTTGATGAGCAGAATCAGGAAACATGGTCACCCAATCCTTGTGAAATTACTGGATGTGATAGAACAGGTAAAGAATGTTTTGTTTGGGGAAAACAAAACCCCTCCATGACTCTGAGTTCACCAACTTCTCCTTTGGTTGTGGCTGAGTTGTTTTTTTTTGTGAAACTGATCCCATCTAGAATATTCCTTCAGTGTAAAAATAGCACCGAAGTGTCTGAACTGAGGAAAATAACTGGATTTTTTTTCCTCACCTTTGGTCCAGATGCTAGTGATTTCATCCCAGTTGGAAAATTTCCATCACTTAACCAGCCTGGTAAGATACCTAATATCTTCAAGCCTCAGTTGTTTCATGTGTAAAATTAAGATCACAATTGAGATAATTTCTGCCCTATCCATCTCATAGGATGAGGTCAAGTGAGATAATAGTTTTGAAAGTGCTTTGCAATCTGTTAAATATCAGAGATGTGACTAAATGTTACTATTATCACTTCTAACCAACTTCCAGAGTCCCAACTTACCAGTGTGTTTTATGGCTACATCCTGGAGCTTATCATTAAAAGGAAATGTTCCACCCCTGACATCTTAGACTCTGATATACAAATCTCTGACTCTCACTTCCTATCAGTCCAGTTTTCCCTTCCTTAGCCTACTACACATATTTTTTTACCTCATCACAACTCTCTAGTTCTTTGGCCTTTTATTTTCACTATGAGCCTCCTCCTGCTTTTACTTCCTTCCCTAATCCCTGAAACGACATGGTCCATCACTATAATCTTTTCGTAGCCAATGCCTTCATGCTCTCAATGTCTTCTTCTTCCACCACACTGGAATGAGATCCTCAGCCTCATATCACTGTAAGCATCTGCCTTCTCCCCTTCTCCTTCCCGAGTTGCTGAACACTGTTGGAAGAAATGACACAAGTAGATGGACTGCTGCCACCTCGAATTTATGGTCCCCAAGCTCATTGGGCCTTACTGCCAGAGCAAACATTCCACATCTTACTCTGGTCAAGCCACCTTTCTAACTGCTGCTCCCCGTCTTGTAGCAAATAACCTGGTTGACTTTTCAGTGGGAAAACTAAGGCTCTCAGATAAGCACTTGAATCCTCTCCTTCCAAAACCACACACTTAAACATCTACTTCATTTTTTTTTAAGATTTTGTTTATTTATTTGACATACAGAGATCACAAGTAGGCAGAGAGACAGGCAGAGAGAGAGGAAGGAAAGCAGGCTCCCTGCTGAGCAGAGAGCCCAACGTGGGGCTCGATCCCAGGACTCTGGGATCATGACCTGAGCCGAAGGCAGAGGCTTTAACCCACTGAGCCACCCAGGCGCCCCTAAACATCTACTTCTAAGTGTGGCTGTACATGCTGGGATCCTGTGCTAGACCGACAGACATCTTTCTCCCATGCCAGGGAAAGTCCTCCATCTCTTCCCCAGCCGATCTTCACATCACTCCTCCAGAAATGTTTTCTCTCCTGGATATTTAATTCCTAAAAGGTTAAAGGAAAGTTGCCCCTGTATCTTCTTTTAACACGTGTGCCCATGTCCCTTTCTCTTCACAAATTCTCTCAAAGAGTACTCTACCATCACTGCCCTCACCTCCCCAATTCCCAACAAGTCCTCCATCCATGACAATCCACAGCTCTCCACTGTTCTGTTGAACCCATCTTGGTTGAAGTTACCAGTCACTGCCTACCAGCAAATTGCCAGATCGCCAGTGTTTCTCAGTCATTGACTTGGTTGACTGCCTTGCAACATCTCGATAATGCTCTGTCTTCTTCTCCTTCTAACTCTCCCTTTCACTGGCTCCTGAGATGTGACTCCTTATGGAGCTCCCTGACCCACTCTGACATTTCCTTCCTGCTGATATATATGCACACTTACATATTTCCTTCTTGGAGATATATTTATATACTAGATTCTTCATATCTGTCTCTACTGAAATGCCGAGTTTCCCAATTTGATTTTTTTTTAGTCATTAATACTTTCTGAATAATTTTATCTGCTCCAGGGTTTCATGGTGATGATTCTTTTATTGAGGATGATTTCCAATTATGAAATTCTAACCTGAGGTTTGACTACTGGGCATTTCTACTTAATTGATACACCCAGAAAGGAATTTAATACCTTCCCCCAAAACAGGCTTTCCTCCTGTGCTCCTTAACTTAGTAAAAGTATGATTAGATACCTAAAATTCTGGATATAATGCTGACTTCTCTGTCCCACACTATAATAGTAAAGGAGCCCTCGAGCTCTTTATGTCTTCTCTCCATCTCCTCTGCCTCTGAGTTCAGGCTTTCAGTGTCTCTCCTATAGATTGCTGTCATCATCTCCTGATTGGTTTTCCTGCCTCACTATTAGATCCTTCTAGCACATTCATCATGTCAAAGTAAAAACAAAAAACCTATCAGTGTATTCCTATCATTTATTAAGCACTTGCTATATGTCAGGCATCCTGCTAAATTCTTTACATTCATTGTGACATTGTAGCCTCACAGCAACCCAATGAAGGAAATACTGATATTCATAATTTCAGAAGGAAAAAAAAAATACTGTGAAACTACTACATGGGCAAATCAGCAATTAAACCAAAGCCCACATGCTTTATGTCCATCCACTAATATGCTTCTCCATGGCTCAGAGAATAAATCCAAACTCCTTAGCATGCCATGTCCCCAGAAGCCCACCTCATGCCCTAGTTTCTCACTGTCCACATGAAATGTTCACCCCTTCTCCTCCTCCCCTCCTGTCTCTTCACACCTGAAGAGCCTGTTCTTCCTTCTGCAGCACCACTAAACTCTGTGGAGACAACGCACAGAGTGCCAACCAACTTTATCTCATTTGCAGTACTGTGTGTGAGCACCTTAAGATCTTTGTCTCCAAGACCTAATCCCATCTTTGGCCTACAGTATGTGGGTTGGCAAACTATAACCTGTGGCCCAAATCTGGCTTACCAATTGTTTTTGTAAATAAAGTTTTGTGAAACAATTCTTTTAGTCATTTGTCTACCATCTATGGCTACTTTCATACTACAATGTCAGAGTTGAATAGTTGCAACCAAGACCGTATGGCCCATGATTCTAAAATACTTACTATCTAGCCCATTACAGAAAAAGTTTGTCAGCCTCTGACATAGTAAAGGCATAAATAATGTTAGGCAACTGAAAGAGTGCATGCGAGACTGGCTGAATGAATCTTTGAATGATTGCATCATTCTTAAGAATAGTACCTTTTGGCAATGGAAAGTAAGAAATAAGAACATTTAGATTTGAGCAAGTGCTTCCTGCCAATTAGCAATGATCTTATTTTAACCATACTGCTCTACGATGAACAGAATAAGTGGTATTTCTCCTTTATATCTATCTATTTATCTATCATCTTCTATCTATATATTTTTATTTTTTTATTTATTTTTTTTATTTCTTTTCAGCATAACAGAATTTATAGTTTTATACCACACCCAGTGCTCCATGCAATGCGTGCCCTCCACTATACCCACCACCAGGCTCCCCCAACTTCCCACCCCCCGCCCCTTCAAAACCCTCAGGTTATTTTTCAGAGTCCATAGTCTCTCATGGTTCATCTCCCCCCCAATTT
>PISX010017681.1:0-33734 GCA_004024625.1 Mellivora capensis | reverse complement strand
TTTCAGTCTCGGGGCGCCTGGGTGGCTCAGTGGGTTGAAGCCCCTGCCTTCGGCTCGGGTCGTGATCCCAGGGTCCTGGGATTGAGCCCTGCATTGGGCTCTCTGCTCAGCGGGGAGCCTGCTTCCCCCTCTCTCTCTGCCTGCCTGTCTGCCTACTTGTGATCTCTGTCTGCCAAATAAATAAATAAAATCTTTTAAAAAAAATATTTCAGTCTATTTTTCATAGGTATAACATGAATAATTATTCCTAACTTGCAACATAATTATAAGGTCAAATAAATGCCTGTGATTCCTAACCTATAAAATTTGTGCATTAATTGAAAGTTGTAAATTTTACTCCATTTGATTATTTACTCAACAGGATGGACTAGTGGATTTTTATTTCTTTTAATCAATTATAACTCATAAATACTATTATTTATTTTGATGTTCACATTTTCTCGGGTTTCTTGCGTTCTTTGATATATCCATATTTCTTTGAGTCTTTACTATTCTTTTTTAAGATTTTATTCATTCATTTGACAGACAGAGATCACAAGTAGGCAGAGAGGCAGGCAGAGAGAGAGGAAGGGAAGCAGGCTCCCTGCTGAGCAGAGAGCCCAATGTGGAGCTCGATCCCAGGACCCTGAGATCATGACCTGAGCCGAAGGCAGAGACTTTAACCCACTGAGCCACCCAGGTGCCCAGTCTTTACTATTCTCTGGTGCACAGAAAGTAATTTCAGAATTGACAAGCCCATGCTACTGCTGAAAATAACCCTACTAATTACAGTTCAATATTTATTTTTAAATAAAACGAAATATACAAATCCTCATTGTACAATTTAAAGAGTTTGACAAATGTATGTAACTGTATAACCTACAAATGAATTAGGATATAGAATATTTTCATCACCCCAGAATATTCCCTCATGACCTTTTCCAATCAATTCCCCTTTCCAAGAAACAACTTATTTGATGATTGCTTTCAACATGGGTTAGATTTATCTGTACTAGAACTTCATGGAAATGGAACAATGAAGCTTGTGCTATTTTAACCCGTTTCTTTTGTGCAGCATGATGTCCGTGAGATTCATTCCTGTGGTGGAAGGAATCTATAATTTGTTCCTTTTGATTACTGAATCTTATTTCTCATATTAATATACTACAATTGGTTAATCCATTCTCATGTTTATGGAAAACTAGATTGTTTATAAAGTTTTTCATAATTAGGAAAAAAAAAAAGCTGTGATGCACTTTCCTGTACAGTCTTGTAAACATGTGTTTTCTTTACTATAGGGTAAATACCTAAATTGAAATTGCTGGCACTTAGATTGGTTGTATGTTCAATTTTGTAAGAAACTAATAAACAGTACACCAAAGTAGTAATATTATTTTACTCTCCCACCAGCAATATGTAAGTTCTGGTTGCTTCATGGTGTTATTATTGTCACTGAAAGGGAGTCTACATATCAATTTGTGAAGAGGTGACATATTAAAAATAATGTCTTCCAATTTTTGAAAGCGATATATCTTTTCATATAATTAGGTCATCTTTAATATTTTTCATTAATGCTTTGAAATTTTTAGTATAGCATTCTTTTTGGCACTATCACTGCTAGTATAGAAAAATATGACTGATTTGCATATATTGACCTAATAAACTGACTATGCTAAGTTCAATTATACTCATTGCTGTGTTGATTTCTTAGGACTTCCTATATAGGACTTTATATATAATCACATCGTTAATATAGTCAGTTTTACATCTTCCTCCTCAGCCTTCAGATTTTTTGTCCTTGATTTATTATTCTGACTTAAGCTTCCAGAGAATGTTGAATAAAAAATGTTTAGGCTAAACACTCTTCCTTTATTTTGGAAATTAGGAGGTATGTTTTCAATATTTCATTATGCAACATAATTTTAGATGAAGGAATTTCATATATACCTTATATCAAAGTGAGAAAGTATTCTATTCCTAGTTTTTGCAAGTTTTTATTATAAATGAGCATTGCATTTTTTAAAATTTATTTATTTGTCAGAGAGAGAGGGAGAGAGAGCGAGCACAGGCAGAGGGAGAAGCAGGCTCCCTGCCGAGCAAGGAGCCCAATGTGGGACTCAATCCCAGGACGCTGGGATCACGACCTGAGCCGAAGGCAGCTGCCCAACCAACTGAGCCACCAGGCATCCCGAGCATTGCATTTTTAATAGCTTTTTCTGTGTCTACTTAACAACCAAGTGTTTTTCTGCCTTGTGTTAAACAAACCATGCATTCCTGGGATGAGTCTCACTTGGTCATGAAGCATATAAAATTAGATTAGATATTCTTATTTTAAGGAGTTTTGCTTCTAGGAGCACCTGGGGGTCTCAGTCAGTTAAGTATCTGCCTTTGGCTCAGGTCATGATCCTAGGGTCCTGGGATGGAGCTGCCTGTTTCTCCCTCTCCCTCTGCTTCTCTCCCCAACTCATGCTCTCTTTCTCTCTCAAGTAAATAGATAAAATCTTTTAAAAAAGGAGGTTTTCTTCTAGGTTCATGAGGGATATTGCTATGCAATTTTTCTGTTTTAGGATCTTCTCAGGTTTTGTTACAGGGTTATACTGATATCATATTACAAGTTGCCTAATTTTCCTACTTTCTCAGTTCTTAAAAATACTTTTGTAAGATTAGTATTATTTTCTTTTTAAGTGATTTAGAATTCTGCACTAAGACCATCTGGGCCCAGATCTCTTTTGTTTTCAAAATTCAACCTTTTTAGTAAATATAGCATTGTGCATATTTTCTCTTAATTCTTATGTCACTTTTGGGAAACTGTGGGTTTTTTTAAAGATTTTATTTATTTATTTGAGAGAGAGAGACAGTGAGAGAGAGCATGAGAGGGAAGGTCAGAGGGAGAAGCAGACTCCCATGGAGCTGGGAGCCCAATGTGGGACTTAATCCTGAGATTCCAGTATCATGACCTGAGTCAAAGGCAGTTGCTTAACCAACTGAGCCACCCAGGCTCCTGGAAAACTGTCATTTTGACAAATTTGTCCTTTTCATCCAAGTGATCAAATTTATTGTCATAATTCTTTTAAAAAATTATTTTATTATCCTTCTATGTCTGTAGGCTATGTGGTGATAACATTTATTTCTGTTATTGGTAAGTTATGGTTTCTTTTTCTCTTGATTACTCTTAATAGCAATTTAACAATTTTATTACTCTTTCAGAAAAATAAACTTTTGGTTTTATCAAATTTCTTCTATTTTTGTCTGTGTTCTATACCATTTATTTTTTATTATTTCCTCTTTTATTCTTATTTTTTATTTTATTATATTTTTTATTATGTTATGTTAGTCACCATACAGTACATCATTAGTTTTTGATTTAGTGTTCCATGATTCATTGTTTGAGTATAACACCCAGTGCTCCATGCAATCCATGCCCTCCTAATACCCATCATCAGACTCATCCATCCCCCCCACCACCCTCTCTTCTAAAACTCTTCATTTGTTTTCTAGAGTCCACAGTCTCTTATGGTTCATCTCCCACTCGGATCTCTTCCTTCATTTTTCCCTTCCTTCTCCTACTGTCCTCCATGCTATTACTTATGTTCCACAAATAAGTGAAACCATATGATAATTGACTTTCACTGCTTGACTTATTTCATTTAGCATAGTTTTCTCTATGTTTCTCTATAGTTTTCTCATGTTGATGCAAAAGTTGGGTATTCATCCTTTCTGATGGCTGAGTAATAATCCATTTGGTATATGGACCACATCTTTATCCATTCGTCTACTGAAGGGCATTTTGGCTCTTTCCACAGTTTGGTTATTGTGGACATTGCTGCTATGAACATAAAGGTGCATATGTCCCTTCTTTTCACTACAT
This sequence comes from Mellivora capensis, assembly GCA_004024625.1. Classification (NCBI taxonomy): domain Eukaryota; kingdom Metazoa; phylum Chordata; class Mammalia; order Carnivora; family Mustelidae; genus Mellivora; species Mellivora capensis. The sequence continues at coordinate 29,887 of PISX010017681.1, read as the reverse complement.
CTGTATCTTTTGGATAAATACCCAGTAGTGCAATTGCTGGGTCATGTAGGATAGCTGTATTTTTAATTTCTTGAGGAACCTCCACACTGTTTTCCAGAGTGACTGTACCAGCCTGAATTCCCATCAACAGTGTAAGAAGGTTCCCCTTTCTCCAAATCCTCGTCAACATTTGTTGTTTCCTGTTTTGTTAATTTTTGACATGTTAAGTGGTATAAGGTGATATCTCATGTGCTTTTGATTTGTATTTCCCTGATGACTAGTGATGTTGAGCATTTTTTCATGTGTCTGTTAGCCATTTGTATGTCTTTCTAGAGAAGTGTCTGTTCATGTCTTCTGCCCATTTTTTGACTGGGTTATTAGTTTTCTTTTCTTTTTTTTTTTTTTTTTTTTTTTGCGGGGAGGTGCTGAGTTTGAGAAGTTCTTTATAGATCTTGGATATCACCCCTTTATCTGTAGTGTCACTTGCAAATATCTTCTCCCTTTCCGTGGGCTGACTCTGTTTTGTTGACTGTTTCCTTTGCTGTGCAGAAGCTTTTTATCTACATGTACATTTTTGCTTTTGTTTTCCTTGCCTCTGGAGACATGTCTTGAGAAAAATTACTGTGCTGATGTCAAAGAGATAACTATCTATGTTCTCCTCTAGGATTTTGATGGATTCCTTTCTCATATTAAGATCTTTCATCCACTTTGAGTTTATCTTTCTGTATAGTATAAGGAGATGGTCCAGTTTCATTCCTCTGTATGTAGCTGTCCAATTTTCCCAGCACCACTTATTGAAAAGACTGTCTTTTTTCCACTGGGTAATTTTTTCCTAATTTGTCAAAGGTTATTTGACCATAGAGTTGAGGGTCCATATCTGGGCACTGTACTCTCTTCCATTGGTTTGTGTGTCTGTTTTTGTCCCAATACCATGCCGTCTTGGTGATCACAGCTTTGTAATATAGCTTGAGGCCAGACAACGTGGTTCCCCCAGCTTTGTTTTTCTTTTTCATCCTTCCCTTGACGATTCAGGGTCTTTTTTGGTTCCATACAAATTTTAGGATTTTTTTGTTCCAGCTCTTTGAAAAATACCAATGGTATTTTAATTTTTGATAGCAGTTCCAGAACAAGTGGTGCAATTATTATTGCAGTATTTATCTAATTATGATTTTTCTGTTTCTATCATTTGTTTCCTGTACTTATTAACTATAATTCTACTGTAAGAAAGAACTGTCCCTTCCCCCTTCCCCATTATTTATTTATTTACATGATTATTTATGTCATATGGACTTAATGGATATTTTTCCCCATATGAGGTCATTAGGAATTCCAAGAAGTTGGCTTCTGTGTACCTTTTATTCATACATCCTGTTTGGGTCACTATACCAAAAAACCATAGACTGAGTACATTATAAATAACAGTTCACAGTTCTGGAAACTGAAAGTCCCACACCAGTGTGCCAGCATGGCCTAATTCTGGTGAGAGTCCTCTTTTGGGCTGTAAATTTCTAAATTCTCACTGTATGCTCACAGGTCAAAGAAATTGAGACCATTCTCTGGGGTCTCTTTTACAAGGGCACTAATCTCATTCATGAATTCTCCACCCTCATGACCTAATCACCTCCCTAAGATTCCACTTCCTAATACCATCACAGTGGGGGTTAGGAATTCAACACATGAATTTTGAGGGAATATAAACATTCATTCTACTGCAAGCCCATCATTTTCTAGTGATTTCTTACTTTCTGGCAGTATGAGAAGTACCAAGATCATCTTGTCTTTTCCTTACTCTATCGCTGGTATCAACTATTTCTCCAAGAATCCTTGGCTCCTTTAATTAGAGAATAGTATTTAAAACTAAGACAGCAACACTAAATTTGACCATTTACTGCTACTGGGATGTCATTATTTCTAAATCCTTCATCAGACAGAGCTAAGAAATCTCTACCTCTATCTACTTATCTATCCATCCATCTTCACACACAATAATCTTTACTTATTTCTAAATCTATTGATCAGTATATATAATAATATCCATTATTTCATACTGACATGTCCAGTTCCAATAGAACACATAGGGTTCATTTTAGTCTTCTCTCTTTCCTTATTTGTAACAACTTTCTCTGACATTGAGAAACCCAATTCTCATTATCTGTAATATATTTACTTATATCTAGTATACACATATTATAGTTAAGTATTTCTAACTCATACTCTTTTTTTAAAGATTTTATTTATTTATTTGACAGAGAACACAAGTAGGCAGAGAGGCAGGCAGAAAGAGAGAGAGGGAAGCAGACACCCTGCTGAGCAGAGAGCCCGATGCGGGACTCGATCCCAGGACCCTGAGATCATGACCTGAGCCGAAAGCAGCGGTTTAACCCACTGAGCCACTCAGGCGCCCCTAACTCATACTCTTTTGAGTGTAAATTTATTAACTAGAGTATTTGTGTTTTACTTTCTGTTTTGCTTTATAGGATACATTTACTGTTTTTCAAAGTTAGTTGGGTTAGTTCTCTTCTTTCCCTTCACTATGGTTATAAGTTTCAATTATAATAGGGTTAGATTCATTTATTACTGTTTGCTTTCTAATTTTTTTGGTCCCCCTTTTTTGGGTTGCTTTTAACTCTTGATTTTATTTTATTTATTTTGGGAGTGTGCGCAACATTAACACAGCTTAGAGTCAAAAGCTATACTAATAGGTATCACTGTTCTACCCTTTATATCCCATTCTCATTCTCTATCTATTCTTACAAACACACACCTCTTATAGGTAATCAATCTCATCAGATTCTATTTTGCCCTTTCCATAATTATGTTGAGTGTGCTTGTGTGCATCCTCATTGTTACATGAATGTCTGTCTACTACAGGTACTTCTGTACTTTGATTTTTTTCACTTACCAATATATATATACACTGGAAATTAACCCATATCAATTCATAGAACTCCCCAAAAATCTTTTTTACACCTTTCTAGTATTCACTTCTGTGTATGTGCCATATTCTATTCAACCACTTTCTTTTATAGGCATTATTAAGGTTTTCCCCAATATTTGCCCTGCAGTGCAATGTGTCCTGTTGACCAGAACCTGGTAATATGTCCTATGTGTGTTGCTTGCACCCTGATGTTGTAGCTTAGCCACTTTTGCCTTCAGTTCAGTCATCTACAATGGCTCTCTATTGTGGGAAGATTTTAGTCCCTGTGTTGTTGGTGGGCCAGTCTCGGGCCACTTTGGGCTTCAGTTGAGTCAGACTAGGCATTTTCCAGAGATACAGTAGCACCGTACTGGTGGGCACTTTCCCTGTGTTGTCTCCTAAGAAGCTTTAGTTGGTGGGTGGAACCTGAAGTCATACCAGATGTCTGTCCCCAGCCCACTGCTTGGGTCGTAGTCAGATAGGTGTGTGTCGTTATTGTCTCTACTCCCCAGGGCCCAAGTCACTTTGGAGTGGTGTTGGCCCCTGTCAGGGTCACTTACACACTGACCAGCTTCTAGCACTGCTTTAGATGGGGTTTGATCAAGGGCGTATTAGAGAGGGCGGGTCCACAGGAGAACATGGGGTCGGGGTAAACAGTGTTAGTAAGCTTTGCACGGTCTCTGATGGGAGGGGATTTGGAGCTGGGGTCTGACTGGAGGGAGATTCTGCAGAAGAATGCAGCAGTGGGTCTGTTGTTAGTGAGTTAGGTGGAGAGTTTTGGTTCTGTGCTGGTTCAGGCAGGTGTCCCTATGTTTAGGCTGGAGAGAAATGGTACCCACTAGCTCCTTTGTTCCTGGGGAAGTCTTCCAATGAACTGTGTCTGTCCAGAACATGTTCTGAGATTAGTAAATAAATATCCCTAATTTTCATTTTCAAACTATTGTTTCTATGCTGCATCTCAGTGGGGCTGCTTGTTGTGCTGTCCCCTTCAGGGCAGGAACTCAGTTTCCTCTTGCCCTCCTGGCTCTCCAAGAGCCAAGCCCACTGAACTTTTAAAGTTATAGGTATTGAGACTCACTGACTGTAAAAACCCATGAAATTTTGCCCCTCTGGTTTTCATTCAGGTTCCCTGTGCCTGATGTGTTTGCTATGAGAGTGACCTGCCCAAAGAAAGTCTCATGGTTCTGTTTAGGTCCCGACCATTTCTCTTCTCTTCCTACATTCTTTAATGTGGCCTCTTCTCTACATTTAGCTGTGGAGAGTCTGTTCTGCCAGGCTTCAGGTCATTTTCTTGGTTATTTACACTGTCCTAAGTGTTATCTGGTTGTATCTATGGGACAAGTTGAGCTTAGGGTCCTCTCATTCTACCATCTTCCCTGGAGGTCAATTTACTACATATTTTTAATGTGAACCTGTTATGTAGTGAAGGGAATAGGGAGTTCAATGGATCTGACTTAGGACATGTGTGTTCCAGTGGATGGCCATGGGGTTCTCATATGTTTGTTCAGTGTGAAGAAATAGTTGGGTTAGTTGAGGCATGACTAAATGAAGACCCAGTGCTAGAATTCAGGTGAAGGTATGGATGCTTGGTAAATAGAATCAAAATAGCGAAGAAAATAAAAAGTCACAAAGGAGAACTTTAAATTGGCTATAGAAAAATAATTTAGCTGCTTTTCTTTAGATTTTGTCTACTGACTTTAAGAAAATGCAATCAATAAAAGTTTAATTTCTTTTTGTACTTAGTAGATCCATATCTAACATTTCTAAAGCCTACAGAAGTACATAAAAAAAAACAACATTATCTGAGGGAAATAAAAGGGTTTTTCCCAAGAAGCATCATTTAGCTGGTTAGGTTTCAGGTCAATATATCAAACATAAAAAGAAGGATTCATTAACACGTGACATTCCATCAGCCTATGTACAATAAAAGCACTGATACTGAGGAGCTGTGTCATAATTCTAAAATTATATTGGATTCTAGTATTTTACAAATATTAGAGATTATACTCATTAGATACTATACTAGATTAAACATGAAAATTATTATCCTCATTATAATACAATTTTAATGCTATAAATGCCAAAAGGATTAACTGGATGTGTGAATAAGTCACTACTAGAAGTTCATTCAGACAAAATTCACACAGATTTTTGCACAGACTGAAATTATATGTGCTTTCAGATATAAAAGAGATAAGTGAATCCATGGTCAGTCTCATTTCTTAGAGAATGAATCAACTCAAACTGTTAATATTACAGGAAGTTTTCCATTTTCATTTCTAACCACAAAGAGTAAAATTTTACTGTTTTAAATAAAACAAAGGATAAAGAATTTTATCTGACCCTGGACCATTATCTCATACATAGATTTCCAATAATTATTTGGCTGAGTCCAGTTGATTCTACTCTAAAAACTGCTTATTAGAATACAAAATCTAACACTCATCTAATTTGAGTATATTCTTTTTACTAGAGATTGTTCATTTTAAGAAACAAGATTGTTTTCTTTTTTTTAAGATTTTATTTATTTATTTGACAGGTAGAGATTACAAGTTGGCAGGCAGAGAGAGAGAGAGGAGGAAGCAGGCTCCCTGCTGAGCAGAGGGGCTCAATCCCAGGACCCTGGGATCAAGACCCGAGCCAAAGGCAGAGGCTTTAACCCACTGAGCCACCCAGGCGCCCCGAAACAAGATTGTTTTCAATCACGGCACTCCTTCACATCTAGCTATAATCTCTTTGATTAAATCAAACTTTAAAAATTCATTCCATCAGAGAGGGGGGTGGGGTAATGGACATTGGGGAGAGTATAAAAAAATTCATTCCATTTTCTCTTTTCCATGAACATTAGGCAGTCTGTTGAATTATATTACGTGCCTTATTGTAAATCTGTGTGTGATAGCTCTTTCCACAGAAATCAAAGCATTTCTTAATCCCTTCAATGCTATAAGATTATCTCTTTACTCATAAATAATCACTTTGAGTATCTCGATTTGCAAAAAAGAAAACATGTTTGTATCATCATTTAAATATTTTAAAAGATACTTATGTGTGTATATGTGTGCATGTGTGTGTAACTCTCGTGTGTGTTCTATGAACACAATACTGAACACCTACTCTGTGTAAGAGATATTCTTTAGGGCCATGGTAGTAAAAAAAGACAAACAAACTATATTTCCTTCTTTGTGATTATGAATAATTGAAAAACATTCCAAATATTTGCATTTTTAAAACCATTTTTCCTCTATAGTAAGGTAATATAAAATTGAACAAGATAGTTTCCAAATCCATTATGATGCCCCTTTGTTATTAAAGTGACAACTAATTGGTTCAGAAATCAGATTTTTTGTACCTACAAACTCTGACATGTGATGCCCCAAAACATGAGTGAAGAGTAAAATAATTTTAAGTATCCAAAATATTTATACAATATTTAAAGAGGAAACCTGTGTTATCCTTGAATGTCAAATTAATGCACTGATGAAGAACTGGGGGCTACCTGCCTTCAAACCTAAGCTTTTCCAATTTCAAACCCTAAGGAAAGGCAGCTAAATTAGTTTTCTATAGTGTCAAATTCAAATTATCTTCTGCAAATTTTAAGTTCCTCAACCATTTTAATTCTAGTTACTATATACCCCCAACTTCCCCTGCATCCTTTTGATGAACTATGGTGAAGTACTTACATATAAATATATGTAGTTTTCTCAGCTCAGTATAGTAGGCACACAGTATTAGCTATTTTATTTAACTCAATTAATGTGCTTAATTATAATAAACATTTCACCAAATAATTTAAAAATATGTCTTGTCTCAATTTTTATTAACAATATGCATAAATCATAATGAAGGGTAGACTATGATCAGTAAAATAGAGGAAGATTTAAAACCTGGTTTACAGAGAGCAGAGAGCAGATTCTGCTGATAATTTGAAAACCAGAGGGGGGAAGGTTAAAAAAAATAAGGTAACAAAAATCTCAAAAGCAAATGAAAACTGCTATGACCCACATATTCACATGAGTCGGATATGCGTAAGTACTATATTACTTTAAACAGAGGAACAGTAAATATAAAACACAAGGACTGCCACTCCATCCTTCTTCATCCATGAAAGACATAGCTAGTCCATTATGGAAACATTTAACACTTTAACTTAAATGAGAACATAGTATCATCCTCTCCACACTGCTCCATGTATCTCCTTTAGGGCGTTGGTGTTAGACACACAAAATCTAGAACCTTGTTCCCTAACTTGAGTCTGTAGTAGCTCTGTTACTTAACATCTCTGTTCCTTAGTGTTTGCTCAAATAACAAAATATCTACTTCAAAAGATTGTTTTGAACCTTAAATTAGATGAAAAAGAAAAAGCTATATAAATCTCACTATTATTATTACCCTCAAATTATTGGATTTGACAATAAAATGAATCAAATTTTCAGGTTAAAATATGTTAAATAAATAAACAACAAAAGGCAGACATGTACATAATACTTTTAATTTTTCCTATGCAAAATGGCCAACATCAATCTGTTTTTTCATTTAAAAAGCAAGCTTTGCCTTTCTCTGATTGACTAATTTCAACTATCATATGATCTCCCTGATATGAGGAAGTGGAGATGCAACATGGGGGGTTGGGGGGGTAGGAAAAGAAGAAAAGAAACAAGATGGGATCGGGAGGGAGACAAACCATAAGTGACTCTTAATCTCACAAAACAAACTGAGGGTTCCTGTGGGGAGGGGTTTCGGGAGAGGAGAGTGGGGTAATGGACATTGGGGAGGGTATGTGCTATGGTTAGTGCTGTGGAGTGTGTAAACCTGGTGATTCACAGACATGTACCCCTGGGGATAAAAATACATTATATGTTTATAAAAAATAAAAAAAAATTTAAAAAGCAAGCTTTGCCTATATGGAAGCATCATTAAATTGAGACCATTAACATGAGGTGTTTTCCATGTTACCGTTCAAAGATGTATTTAATATTCCTTCTTGGCTATATTTTCTTTCAGGTAACTGGAGATTATTTAGTAAATCACTGTTACCAAAGTCTTTAGCTTTGTACTTCTCTTTATAACTTCTACATGGGACCTAGCTCGCAGATATCCTTGATGGCCTCCTGTCTACAAGTACATTCCTACCACTTGGATGTTTTATTGATCTCCTATGGATAATTAAATTAATTGAGGAGAAAAAGAAAGAATAATGTATCATTTTACCAGACTCCCATTGTTTTTAGCTCTTTTTGAGTAAATATTTGGACAAGAACACTGTTGGAAAAAAACTTAAGGAATATATAAAATATGCTTTTCTAATAATACCCTAATTTTTTCACTTTTCCAGGAATTAAGGTAAATTTTGACCTTTTTCTAAACATCTTTGTTAATATTATATACCATACCAGACTAATTTTAAATATCTTGTTTTTTTCTGGCCAATCACCAAGTCATGATGCTAATGATTCAATATACAATCTGAACATATATTTTAATTTTTATATCCACAATTTTCATACACTGTTGCATGTCATTCCAGTGATCCTTATTGTGAATCTGTATGTGAAAAGTGTATGCATTTATAAAAACGGGATAACTATGTAAGTTAATGGTCTGTATCAATAATTATGCATTGAGAGGGACGCCTGGGTGGCTCAGTTGGTTGGGCGGCTGCCTTCGGCTCAGGTCATGATCCCAGCATCCTGGGATCGAGTCCCACATCGGGCTCCTTGCTCGGCAGGAAGCCTGCTTCTCCCTCTGCCTTTGCCTGCCACTCTGTCTGCCTGTGCTCATGCTCTCTCTCTCTCTCTCTGACAAATAAATAAATAAAATCTTTAAAAAAATAATTATGCATTGAGAATAAAAAAACAAGAGTTGCTTAAAGCAATAATTCGTCATTGTTCATGAGTCGATAACTGAGTTGGCAGTTCTGCTGCTCTGGACCAAACATGACTGATATTGGATGGTTTGCTCATATGTCTTTATTTAGCAAATATGTTGGCCATAGTCTGGTTCTTAGAGGACAGTCACATTCACATGTCTGGAGTTAGGACAAATAGGTGGTGGCAGGGACAAGGATGACTGAGCTATGTGTCATTCATCACTCAACAGGTTAGCTTGGAGGTCATTACCTGATAATGACAGAGTACCCAGAAAGTGAGTGGAAGCATACCATTCCTCTTGAGTTCTAGATTCATAACTAGCAGGCCACTCTTCCAGCATTCTACCTGTGAAAGATGTCACAAGAACAACCTAGATCCGTGTGGTGGGAAACAGACTTTTTCTCCTGATGGGATGAGCTACAAAGTCACATTTCAAAGGGGCATGGGTTATGAGAGAGAATAATTCTAGTCATCATTGCAAATAATCCACAATACCCTCATAGTTCTTTGACTATTTGCACATTTACCTTTATACACTTATAAAAATTCTACAAGTGGAACGCCTGGATGGCTCAGTTGGTTAAGCGGCTGCCTTCGGCTCAGGTCATGATCCCAGCGTCCTGGGATCGAGTCCCACATCGGGCTCCTTGCTCGGCAGGGAGCCTGCTTCTCCCTCTGCCTCTGCCTGCCACTCTGTCTGCCTGTGCTCACTCTCTGGCTCTCTCTCTCTCTCTCTGAGACAAATAAATAAATAAAATCTTTAAAAAAAATTCTACAAAGAGTGAATATTGAGATACTTAGTTTTAGAAATGTAAAAAAAAAATAAAAAAATTTTAAAAAAAGAACAAAGATCTAGGACCACAAAAAAAAAAAAGAAATGTAAAGAAATATCTCTTTCATAGAAAAAAACATATCTACTTTTTATTTATACACAAAGTGTATTATGGGTCAGAATTTAATCACCTGGCAAGGTCAGTTTAATTTTTAATTTAATGTCTCTTAGTTACCAAAGAGCTGTTTACAAATAAAAAAAAATACTGAAAAACTTTTCTGATGGATACGTGAATAAAAAATTAATGAATAATTACATTTTATCTATTCATGATGTTTTCTCTACTATAATGCTATTGTATTCAATGAACTAAATATTTCAGGATAATAAAGACTGTATAGATGCACTTTATATTATTTTATGTTTTTAAGTAGCCTCCACATCCAACGTGGGGCTTGAACTCATGACTCTGATATCAAGAGTCTTGTGCTCTACTGACTGAGCAGGGTAGGTGTCCATACAGATGCACCTATTTAAATAGTATAGCAGGCTTCCTAAATTATGTGTTTTACCACTGCCATGCTCATATACTATTCTCTGTATTTCAAATACTTGTGCTAATTTAAAAATCCATACTAAGAGATTACCAAATTTCACCTAATCAGAACACAGTATTTAATATTTGATAAAGTAAGTTCAGCTATATTCAAACATATTCTAATAATCACCATAGATATTTTACAGGTATAGAAGACATAAGACAGCAAAAGATGAGCTTTACTCTATTAACAGGCAGCTGCCAAATCTCAGTGGCTTAATCTAATAAAAGTATCTTGTGGAAAGTATGTTGCATGTTGGGGCACCTGGGTGGCTCAGTAGGTTAAGTCTCTGCCTTCATCTCAGGTCATGATCTCAGGGTCCTAGGATCGAGCCCTGCATTGGGCTCTCTGCTCAGCAGGGAGCCTGCTTCCCCCTTTCTCTCTGCCTACTGCTCTGCCTACTTGTGATCTCTCTCTGTGTCAAATAAATAAATAAATCTTTTGAAAAAGTATGTTGCATGTCTCACTGACATCAGCTGTCTTCCATGTGTTGACTCAGCTTTCCAGAATGCATGGATTTTATGACACCCCCATGACTGTCATCAAAGAGTAAAAGGCAGGTTGGTCAACCAAGTTAAAGTTCTCAATTACTTTCTTCTGAAAGTGGTATATATTTCTTCCATTCACTCTTTTTCACCCAAACCAAGTCATGTGGGCTCTCTCAATTTCAAAGGGAAATAGGACCTTGCAATGCTTCAGTATGCCCAAAAAGAGAGTAACTCTAAATATTAGTGAGTTGTGCTAATGTCCCCACTATAACTGTTATTAATTTGAATGATAAAAAGTTCACTCACTCTTTTTATTCTTTTAAAGATTTTATCTATATATTTTGAGAGTAAGAGAGAGAGAGAGAGAGAGAGAATCTGAAGCAGACTCCACACTGACCATGGAGCCTGAAGCTGGGCTTGATCTCACAATGGTGAGATCATGACATGAGCCAAAATCAAGAGTCAAACCCTTAACTGACTGAGCCATCCAGGCACCCCTGCATCACTCTTTTTAAATAAGAAATTCACAGAGACTTGGATCTCCCATGAATGTAAGAGAAAAGTGAAATATGTATGAGGCTTCTGTTTCCTAACAAAGAAAACACATAAGTTTATAGCTATCAGACAGAGATGTCAATTTAAACAGAATTAATGGGGCTGCAGTTACTAAGTTAGATATCCAATTAGAATTACAAACTTTTTAAAGGTTAACATTAAAAAACTTTAGCAACTATCTTGTTTCAGGGTGTCCTAAATATTTTGTCAAATGAATGGAAAATTTTAAGCAAGAAAAGCTTTAAGATGAAGAAAAAATGTCTTTTTTGTATCTGTAGGGAGGGACTATTCTTTCCTTTTGGTGGAGATTTTTTCATGGAAAAACTACAACACTTTTTGTTTTTTCAAGCTAAGAAATGGATTTAAAAAGAAAACCAGCAGGAAAAGTACAAATTTGTATGATACAGAAAGGAAAGTGCCAGAATGGGATTGTTAAGAAATAGAATATAGGCGATATAATCTTTTGTACCTACATTGACTATATGGTGTATACTATGTCTTCTAATCATCCCATTTTCCCCATGAGTATATCCCTCACTGGATGCAATAATGTTTAAATTTAGAAACATTTTTTAAAAAAATTTTTGGTGTTGCACACAGAAGGTATATAATACATGCCAGTGAGCTGGGAGGGGTAACATACTAATACTTCAATATCCATAAATAATATATAACAAATCTGCTAATCAGATTTATTAGGAAGTAAGTTGACAAAATAAAAGGAGGGACAGCATATGAAGAAGTGGCAAAAGAACAATACAATTCTGGTATTTGTTTAATAATGTGTCAGAAAGAAGGAAAGACCTGTATAGGGAGCTGTAATGGATAATTTGGTAGTCACATGATAACAAAAAAAAATGGGTATATATTAGAAGAAATAATAATGGTAATGAAAGGTTGATGGACTTGATAACAGACATATTGTGGGGGCTGGCAATTGAGGTTCTGCAGCTTCTTGTCCATGAGAACCTAGCACTGGGGAAGCAGAATCAAGATCTTGAATAACTGTAGGAAGTGAGAGGGCTGGAAAAGTAGTGTTAAATTCAGGAAAGGTGGGTTAATATACAAAGAGTGGAACCTGGAATTGAAGGAGACAGAAACAGTTTTGGAGGAGCTGAGGATGAGGGAGACAGAATTGAGGAACATGTAAGTGCATTTGTGTTTGTAGTGAGTGATAGAGCAACCACTGAAGTTGGCAGATGATCCTTCAGAGACGAATGGACTCAGTTAAGATAGACTGATATTACTAAATGGACTGATTAAGATTGGACCAAGAAAGAAAGTACTTATTCACCTTCCTAATACCATAAGAAGAATGCAAATTGTTCAGAGGGAGTTCTGGATTGCCAGGATTCAAGGGACCCCCTGAGATGAACACATTTATGGAGATCACAAGAATCCCAGAGAGTTTTTGCAGTCCCAAATTAACCTTTGTGAAATAATGTTACATTTAGATATGTTTAACTGAATTAGTGTCATAATGTTGAAGTGTAGTCAGTGGGAGGAGCAGAGAGAGGACAATTGATAGTTAAGAGGTACCCATGGGATTAGAAAATGAAATCAGAGCTAAGATCTTAAATGAGACAGTAAATAGTCCTGCTTGATTAATTTTCCAGCACAATTTTCTGGTCAGAGAAAAATCCTCATCCCAAGCTTCCCATCCCTGCAAAGGAAATTTGTTCAAATGATCCCCAAATTTAAGAGCAAAGGAAAAACCAGAAGAGTTCACACGAAGGGCCAAAGAAAAGTTTCTCTGCCTTAAGGAATCAAAGTAACCCCTTACAACAGATAAGACATGCAGAACACTAGTTTGAGAGTGGAATTCATCAAACGATAGTTGAATTGCTGAAAAAAAGATGAATTTGAAGGACTTACAAGGTGCCATTATTTCCACAGAGATGGTGGGAGTCTGTAAGTGAGGCCCTGACTCCATGGAGGATACCAATAACTGTCAAGTGAAAATAAATCCTGATTTTGGTAAGGGGAGTACTTGAAAGACTTAACTGCAATAAGGGGAGGGTGACTATTGCAATAGGGAGAATTTTCAGACCATAAAATCTGCAATCATCTCAAAGGTTAGGCAGAAAGGGCTTTTCTTTTTAGGGAGGAGTGAACAAGGCTTAGGGCTAGAAAGGATCAGGTGGAAGAAAGTGGGAGGAGAGAGAGATGTGATTGAAAAATAGATCAGAGAAAGTTTTACCCTGAAGTCAGCCTATTTTCAGAAGGGGCCATTAAGGAGGGGCAACATGCTGGTTCAGGGTAAGAGTGGGTCAGAGTTTAGGAATCTAGGGAAGGAGAGAAACTTAAACTTAACCAAAATTTATGTAACAAATATTTGGTTCTGACTGATCAGTGGGGACAAAACAGTTCAGCTAATCATTTACAAGGCAAAGAGTGGACATTTGGAGGGTCTGTGTTTTTCCTTTATCATAGAGGGACAAGAGGACATTTATGAGTCTTAGGGCATATAGGGAAGGTTGTTTCTTTGTGGTAAGCTGTTTCCTATAACAAAAATGGGTGGGAAGATTTCTTTCTTTATTATTGAAGTATAATTGACCTACAATGTTATATTGGTTTTAGATCTATAATGTAGTGATTTAACAATTCTATACATTACTCACTGCTCACCACAATAGATGTAGTCACCATCTGTCACTACATGTTATTACAGTATTTGACTATAATCCTTATGCTGTACCTTTCATCTCTGTGAGTTATTTTATAACTGGAAGTTTGCACCTCTTAATCCCTTTTATCTATTTTGCCCATGTGCCCACTCACTTCCCTTCTGGCCAACACGTTTGTTTTCTGTATTTAAGAGTCTGTTTGTTTTTTATTTGTTTGTTTTGTTTTTTAGATTCTGCATATTAGTGAAACCATATGGCATTTGTCTTTCTCTGACTCATTTCACTTTTGTCACAAATGGCAAGATCTCATTCTTTTTTATGGAGGAGTATTTTTCCATTGTACATACATACCACTTCTTTTTCTATTCATCTGTCAGTACACATTTGAGTCCCTCTCTTATCTTGGCTATTGTAAGTCAACTGCAACAAACATAGGGGTACATATATCTTTTCAAATTAGTGTTTTCATTTTCCTTGGATAAATAAACAGTAATAGAATTACTTGATCATATGGTATTTTATTTTTAATTTTTTGAGGAACCTCCATACTGTTTTCCACAGTGGCTGCACCAATTTACATTCCTACCAACAGTGCATAAAGATTCCTTTTTCTCCATATTCTCATCAACACTTGTTATTTCTTGTCTTTTTGTTACTAGCCATTCTAACTGGTTTGAGGTAATATCTCATTATGGTTTCAATCTGCATTTCCCTGATGATGAGTGATGAGCATCTTTTCATGTGTCTGTTGACCATCTCTATGTCTTCTTTGGAAAATGTCTCTTCAGGTCCTCTGCCCATTTTTTAACTATATGGTTTGTGGGGGTTTTTTGGTATTGCATTCCTTATATGCCTTTGGATATACCATTGGAAAATATCTTTATCCATTTACCACTTTTTGTTTTATTGATGGTTTCCTCTGCTGTGTAATTTTTTTTTGTTTTGGTGTAATCTCAATAGTTTATTTTTCCATTGCTTTACCTGAGAAAACATATCCAAAATATGTTGCTAAGGGCAATGTCCAAGGGATTACTGCCTATGTTTTCTTTAAGGAGTTTCAGGTCTCACATTTAGGTCTTCAACTCATTTTGAGTTTATTTTTGTGTATGGTGTGAGAAAGTGGTCCAGTTTCATTCTTTTGTATATAGGTGTCCAGTTTTCCCAACACAATTATTGAAAAGACTTTTTTTCCCATTGTACATTGTTGCCTCCTTTGTTATACATTAATTGGCTACATAAGCATGGGTTTATTTCTGGGGTGTCTATCCTGTTTCATTAATAAATGTGTCTATTTTTTGTGACAGTACCATACTGTTTTGATGACGATAGCCTTGTATTATATATTGAAATCTGGGATTGTGATACCTACAGCTTTGTTCTTTCTTAGATTGCTTTGACCATGCAAGAATTTTTTATGGTTCCACACAAATTGTAGTATTATTTGTTCCAGTTCTGTGAAAAATGCTATTGGTATTTTGACAGGAATTGCACTGAATATACAGATTGCTTCAGGTAGTATGAGTATCATAAAAATATTAATTATTCCAGTCCATGAGCATGAAATATCTTTCCATTTGTGTGTAACATCTTCAGTTTCTTTCATCAGTACCTTATAGTTTTCAAAGTATAGTTCTTTCACCTTTTTGTTAAATTTATTCCTAGGTATTTTATTCTTTTTGGAGCAATTGTAAATAGAATTGTTTTCTCAATTTCTCTTTTTGCTACTTCTTTATTAGTGCATAGAAACACAACAGATTTCTATACATTAATTTGTATCCTATGACTTTATCAAATTCATTTATCAGTTTTAGTAGTTTTTTGGTGGAGTGTTTAGGGTTTTCCATATATGGTATAGTGTCATCTGCAAATAGTGGTTTTTACTTCCTCCTCACTAATTTGGATGCCTTTTATTTCATTTTGTTGTCTGACTACTCAGGCTGGGACTTCCAGTACTATGTTGAGTAAAAGTGGTACAAGTGGACGTCCTGATCTTAAAGGAAAATATTTCAGTTTTTCATCACTTGGTATGATGTTAGCTGTGGGTTTTTCATATACGGCCTTTATTATGTTGAGATATGTACTTGCTAAATCCATTTTGTTTTTATCATTAACAGATGCATTTTGTCAAATGTTTTTTCTGCATCTATTGGGATGATAATATGATTTTTATCCTTCATCTTATTCATGTGATCTGTCACATTGGCTTGCAAATATTGTACTGGTTTTGCATCCCTGGAATAAATCCCACTTGATATGGTGAATGATTTTTTTAATGTATTGTTAAATTTGGTTTGCTAATATTTTGTTGAGGATTTTTCCATCTATGTTCATCAGAGATTTTGGCTTATGGTTTTCTTTTTTTTTTAAGATTTTATTTATTTATTTGACAGAGAGATCACAAGTAGGCAAAGAGAGAGAGGGAAGCAGGCTCCCTGCTGAGCAGAGAGCCTGATGTGGCACTTGATCCCAGGACCCTGGGATCATGACCTGAGGCGAAGGCAGAGGCTTTAACACACTGAGCCACCCAGGCTCCCCTAGTTTTCTTTTTTATAGTGACTTTATTTGGTTTTGGTATCAGGGCAATGCTGGCCTTGTTAATAAATTAGGAAGTTTTCCTTCCTCTTTTTTTCTTTTTGGAATAGTTTGAGAAGAATAGGTATTAACTCTTCTTTAAATGTTTGGTAGAATTTACATGTGAAGTTATATCATCCTGGACTCTTGGTTGTTGGGAATTTTTAAATTATTGATTCAATTTCATTGTTAGTAAGTAGTATGTTGAAATTTTCTACTTTTTCCAGATTTACTTTTGGAAAATTGTGTACTTGTAGGAACTTATTCATTTCTCCTAGGTTGTCAAATTTGTTGGCATATAATTTTCATAATATTCTCATAATTTTTTTATATTTCTGTGGTGTAGATTTTTATTTCGCCTCCTTCATTTCTGACTTTATTTATTTGAGTCTTCTCTCTTTTTTTCTTGATAAGTCTAGCTAAAGGCTTAAAAGTTGGTTTCATTGGGGTGTCCGGGTGGCTCGATCATTAAGCGTCTGCCTTTGGTTCAGGTCATGATCCCAGGGTCCTGGGATTGAGCCCAGCATCCAGCTCCCTGCTCAGTGGGAAGCCTGCTTCTCCCTCTTCTACTCCCCCTGCTTCTGTTCCTTCTCTCACCGTGTCAAATAAATAAATAAAAATCTTTTTTTTAAAGTTGGTTTCATTGATTTCTGCTATTGTTTTTTAATCTTTATTTCATTTGTTTGTGCTCTAGGCTTTATTATTTCCTTCCTTTTATTGGCTTTGAGCTTTGTTTTTCTAGCTCCTGTAGGTGCAAGGTTTGGTTGTTTATTTGAGCTTTTTCTTGTTTTCCTGAGTTAGTTCTGTCATTGCTACAAACTTCCTTCTTAGAACTGCTTTTGCTGGATCACAAGGATTTCAGACTGTTGTGTTTTCACTTTCATTTCTCTCTATTTTTTATTTCTTCTTTGAGTTCTTCTTTGAACCATTGGTTGTTAAGTGGCATGTATTAACCTCTACGTGTTTGAATTTTTTTTCTATTTTTTTCTTGTAACTGATCTCTAGTTTCATACCATTGTTGTTAGAAAAGATTCATGAGTTGATTTCAGTCTTCTTGAGTTTGTTGAAACTTATTTCATGGCCTAACATGTGATCTGTCCTGGAGAAAGTTCCATGTACACTTGAAAAGAATGCATACTCAGCTATTTGGGGATGGAATATTATATGTATATGTGTGTGTGTGTGTATATATATATATATATATCTGATAGGTCCATCTGGCCTAATTTGCCATTCAAAGCCTCTGTTTTCTGTTGATTTTCTATCTAGATGATCTATCCATTGATCTAATTAGGGTATAAAAGTCCCCTACCATTATTGTATTACTGTCAATTTACTGGGGAGATTTCCATAATTGTATCTGTTTATAGGAACACAGGGTCTGGGTAAAAACACATTGTCAATATCTTGATAGCTGTATACATTACACCCATGTATTGTAAGCTATTGTCAAAGCTCATCAATCTATTCATTTAAGATCTGTATATTTTACTGTAGGCAAATTTTCCCTCATTAAAAAATATACTGACTTTCACACAGACCCAACAAAGAAAAAAATCACTTTGACAAATACAACTGCCCAGTATAAATGTTCTTTTAAAAATTAATTCTGAAATTTTAAATTTCATAATCTACATGAATATTTTGTATATTTTAATAACAACACTAGGATTGTTTCTAGCACAGGGCCTTGCTTTCTTCTCTAAGAGGGTACCAAAGAATAGGAATATTATGGATACACATGTATGTGTTTACGTGTAGGAGAGGAAAACAGAATACTTTCCATTCTAATGATTTAAAAAAAAAGGAAAATGATCAATGTTGATCTAAGAGATGTTGTATTCTTTGACAGTCAGTTTTTCTGGAAACTTCCAAGGTGTCCCTGTGAAATAAAATCCTTTGGAAGATCAATATACATTGACAAAACAGGGTTAGCTGGAACTTTTGTGAAAAGTCATAATCTATATTCTGCACCTGTATTCAGGCCTGAATTATCCATGCTGATTATCTGCTTTGAACTACATTACTGGGTAATTTCTTTCATTGTGGTGAACTTCTTCTCATTCAGATCATATTCACATATGCAAACTGAATGGGCCACCCTCCTGACCCATATGATTATTTTGGCTGTATTTATGATCTGTGCAGTTTATTGCATGATTAGTCCAGCTGTGACCAACAGTGCAGATTTTAAAGATGGAATTATTGAGTCTGCAAATATACTGACCCAGTCATGTGCTATTCACTTTTTGTCCTTGGATTCCATATTATTTGTTTTTTCTATTTATAGTAATAAAAGAAATGGACAGTTAATTCCCAGTTCACTGTATGCTGTGAGGATACAGTAAGTATTTTAAGATAAAAGTTTCATTTGGGGGGCACCTGGGTGGCTCAGTGGGTTAAAGCCTCTGTCTTCAGCTCGGGTCATGATCCCAGGGTCCTGGGATCAAGCCCCACATCGGGCTCTCTGCTCAGCAGGGAGCCTGCTTCCCTATCTCTGCCTACTTGTGATCTCTCTCTGCCAAATAAGTAAATAAAATCTTTTTTTAAAAAAAGAATCCTTCTCTTCT
Source organism: Mellivora capensis (assembly GCA_004024625.1). Lineage (NCBI taxonomy): Eukaryota > Metazoa > Chordata > Mammalia > Carnivora > Mustelidae > Mellivora > Mellivora capensis. Next base: position 10,942 of record PISX010017681.1, on the reverse strand, counting down.
AAAAAAAACGTTTAATTTGGTATTATATTTTATAAATAATAATGACCCAATTACATATTTTTGCATTAATAGAATCTTGAATCAGTATGCTTTATATGCAGTTCATTTTTTACTGTAATAATATAACATTTCAATCCCAATTTCTCATTTTCATTAACACTAGGACAATTTTTTGTGTGAAAATTAAAAAGATAAATATAATCATAGGTTTTATAACTTGAATAATGGATTTTTTTCCTTAGATTTTTCTAAGCAATAGCTCTATTTTTTAAAGAGCACTTCTTATGTTAATCCAAGATTTAAGGCATCTCTCCATGTTGTTTGAGGAGTGGATAAATAATTTTTTTGCAATTTCTTTTGAACCAACATAATTTACATTTTCGCTTTTACTATATTTGGTGGAGCCAAGAAGACACATACCTCTTTTCTTAAGTGACTATTATAGTTAACATTATCTTCATGTTCACATATTTATATTCTTTTAAGTTTTATTTAATAGTAAATTACTTAAAGGAAGAAAATATCTGCAAAAGTTAAACATGTGTTAGCTTTTTCCATTTTTCCATTGTATTTTTCTATTACTGTTATATAACTCCTGTGTTTATGGCCAAAGTGAAGACTGATGTGGGTTCAGGTACATTGATGATTACGATTGCACAAAACAAGGAATTTTAAATTCATTTGGAATTTCAGCCATGCTGTTAGTTTGTTCTTTCCTATGAGTATGTACACTCTCTAACTTTGATATGTAAGATCCTAACCATAGATGAATAATGTTCCAAACTGTAAAGTTATGATTAATCCATAACTTTTTATGGCTTTGAAGAATGATGCAAACCTCAATTTCATAGTCAGATTTCTTAATGCCTGAAATCAGATTGGTCATGAGTCATCCTAGAAAGGGTTTCCATAAAAGAAAAGAAAAAGAGGTGGGGAAGGATGTGTTATTTTATTTTGGCTGTTGTTATGTATTTCTTGGCCCCCTGGTTAAAGGACACCTGCTTAAGAATGACAGAGATTCTTTTAATTCTAAAGTTATTTTTAAAAAGCAATTCACTAAGAAGTACTTATTTCACTTTATGGAGTGAATCTTATGTAAATACCTAATGGCCTCAACCTCAATATGCACTACAGGCATACAGCAGGGTTAAAAAAAAATCATACTGCATGGTTGCTAATTCTGATTTCTAACAGTCATGGCATAATCCATATCCATAGGAAGCAAAAATCTATACTGCTCTTTTTAAATTACAAAGACCAATGGGGGAGAGAGAAAAATGTATGGAATTTTTCAATTGCTTTAAACTGTTTTCTGATGCTAAGAGTTGAAGCCCAATTATTACGGCCCTTTATCAAAGGATGCACAATGAGTCCTTACAGAAAGTGTACTAAGAATCACTGAGTCTCTGATAGTAAGTGCAAAGGGTTCCTGGAAATGGAGGAGTAAGGAGAAATGAGTTATCTTGAAGGGAAAGAAAGAATTTAGCAAATTCTTCTGGAGCCTGTTAAAGGTTAAGTTTCAAAAAAGTTTATAATCATGACTTTCACACAAATATAAAATGAACACAACACATGTCAAAGATATTCTTTAACTCAATTAATAAGGAAATCAGTAAGATGTTGCAACTAGTGTAAAAGAGATTTCAAGGAACCACACATATAAAAGCAATAAGTAATGCTTAAAAACATTTACAGTAAAATGTAAAAGTGATTTATAATAGAGATCAATTACTGTTCTACTAGACAAAATTTATTTATGTCTGTGGAGAAGAATCATTTGTATTGATATATGTGTGTGCTTATACAATATCCAGCTTTCCTTTGAAGACATTCAGCAATTTTTTAGAACCTATATCCTGAGAAAGGTGGCCAGTAGAAAAATACTCAAGTACTAAAAACTTTTGTAAACCATAATTAATATCTAAATGTATTACTTGATATAAATCTTCTTCATAACCCCAAACTTTTTGTAAAAATATGCTATATACATAGATGATGTAAGCAAGTGATTTTTTTTTTCAGTAATCAAGGAACACAGGCTGAGTTGCACATCTGTACATTAGGTAACAAAAAGAAGACAAGAGCAGTAAAATGTAAGATCTGGAGTTTGCTAGTGGCAAGTACTAGGAACAAGAATTTATCATGCAAATAAAAAATTCTAGAATATTTACATAAGTATGGGGGAGGCAAGTGAATTTCCCATAGAATTAGAGATATTAGACTTGAATCAATTATACATAAATATGAAGTAACAAGAGTAATTTTAATTACCATCTGTATTTCAGTGCTTTTGTTGTTAATTATTAAAACTTTACTAGTGTATTGGCAAAATCCTTACTATTGAGCAATTAAGATGATCTCTTTTCTACCCCAGTTTTTCTTTCATCAGTTTAGTTGAGCACACCAAGAGCAGCTTCCTATTTATGTGCTTCCCTTGCTTGTGCAAGTTGCATTATTTCAGGCCGAGAGTTTCTCTAGGTCACCCCATCAAATTTCTTTACTTCTAGAGTTATTTCTTGTCTCATTTCAAACAGCCAGGAAATTATTTCCTGTGGGATTGAACTTCGATTCACCAGCTGAAGTAACACTTCACTGCTTTGTGGTTTTGTGCCAACTACATTTGTGTGTGTGTGTGTGTGTGTGTGTGTGTGTGTTTACATATTATAAACTATCTTGCAGAGCTGCTAGATTGCAGTAACATTTAATTCCCTGACCATATCTACCTTGGTTACTGCTGTATCCCCAGTGTATAATGTAGAGCCTGGCACATGCTATATTAAAAAAAAATACTAGTTTTTTAAGTGCATGCAGTAAAGGGTCACAACCAGAAGTTGTTTACAAAGCTAACTCTAGGGAAACAGATGGCAGATAGTGTCAAAGAGAGTTTTTTCTCTTTCTATTCAGAGAATGGATATAGTGTACTTGAGGAAAATGAATTAATAAACTTGAAACAATCCTTTATGACTTTTTTGAGAGAAAAGAGTGAGCAGGTGGGAGGGGCAGAGGGAGAAAGAAATTTAAGCAGAATCCACACCGAGCACAGAGCCCAAAACGGGACTCAAACCCATGTCCTGGAGATCACGACCTGAGTTGAAACCAAAAGTTGGATGCCCAACTGACTGCACTACCTAGGCTCTCCTCTTCCCCTACCCCGAGAGGGTGTGAGAGCTCAAGAGCATAAGTGGGAGGGGAGGAGGTGAAGGAGAGAGGGAATCTTAAGCAGCTCCACACTCAGTATGAAGCCTGACACAGGGCTTGATCTCACAGTCCTGAGATTATGACCTGAGCTGAAATCAAGAATTGGACACTGAGCCACCCAAGCACCCCTATAACTTTCTAGTAAATATTTTTATATTTCAAGATGGTGTTGCAGATGGTTTAAATGTCCATGTTCAGCAATTTTTTTCAGCATATGTGATTAATATTAGTCCCATGACTTTATTTTGAGAAATAGAGCATGTTTATAAAGTGGCTGACAGTGTGAGAATTCTTACAGAGCATGGATAAACGTAAGGCTAACAGGCTGGGTTTTTTGGCGCTGTAGATCATGGACTCAGTATAACTTAAAGCATACGTACTTACATATACATATATATAACATCCTGAATTTTAATACATTAAGAATGATGAGAAACAACAAAATGGTTTAATTCCTCTTAGCACATGGATAGCTTTTCAGAGTAATCCTCCCTCTCACTCTCTAATATTAGCACATGTCACACTCTTTACTTCTATGAGGCAGAGTATTAAATGCCTGAGACAGAAACATTTATGATGAAGATCAGCAACACAATGAGCAGGGTAATTTTGTATTTTAATAATATGAGCCAAAATTCTCAATTAAGAATGTCTTTTCCAGGGGCACCTGGGTGGCAGAGTTGGTTAAGCATCTGATTCTTGGTTTTAACTCCAGTCGTAACCTCAGGGTCAAGAGATTGAACCCCATGTTAGACTCTGTGCTCAGTGGGGAGTCTGCTTAAGTTTCTCTCTCCCTCCCACCACTCTCTCTCTTTAAAAGAAATAAATATTTTTTAAAAGACTGTTTTTTTTTCGATTGCTTAAATATAGTCACTTTTCTAAATGGAGCACAAGTAGTTCTTCCCTGAAAGATGACAAAAATTTATGAATTTGAATTATTTTTAGGGCTTACAAACTAACTTGGGGTGGAAAACAATGTGGTATCTTAATATTGTCAAGTGGAAAGCGCTTCAATTTATAACTTCCTAGAAGATGGGCGCTCTGGCAATATTGGCTTGTTATGTGGCCCACATATAGAAAATCTAATAGTGATCTGGGTTTTGGGTCAGAGTGATTGAACAAGGTGATGTTGCATTCTGATTCTCCAAAGCTTACAAGCAATTATACTAGTTTTCCATTGAAATTTGCCATCAAAGTACAAAAAATAAATTTATGAGATGAGAAAAAAGGACAGTGAAGGTCACAGAGCCTACATTTTGGGTCTTAATTAAATATCTTCTGACACAAACATTTTTTTCCCCAAGCCAAGTTCATTTCACTGAAGAACACTTTAAAAGTCTTGTATAACAAACAGCTTCTCTTCTAAAAAAGCCAAAGAAGTAAACAAGCAACAAGTGTATTTTACTCTTGTTCAATTCTAATAAACTGATGCTATCAACATAATTGGTGAAGAAAAAATTTTATACATGCCAAACTTCTTACATAGTTACTTGCTAATTCTATACACATTTGGTATCATCATAATCAAGAAAATATTACTTTTATTTTATTTATTTTTAAATTTTTTTATCTATTTTTTTAATTTAAATTCAGTTGGGCTAGGTATAGTACATCACTGGTTTTTGATATAATATTCAATGATTCATCAGTTCAGTATAACTTTAAAATCTCAGATTAGTATAGTTAGGTGGCAGTAAAATATGATCACCTGTCGAGATCTGTATTTTTTTAAGATTTTATTTATTCATTTCAGAGAAAGAGAGAGAGAGTGCACAAGCAGGGGTAAGGGAGAAGTATACTCCACACTGAGCAGGGAGCCCAATGTGGGACTCAATCCCAGAACCCTGGGATCATGAACTGAGCTGAAGGCAGATGCTTAATGACTAAGCCACCCAGGTGCTCCAGGGATGAATTTTCTATAAAATTTAAGTTACTGCTAGAAAGAGTATAGTTTCCTGAGCTTCCTGATCTGCCAATTAGTCCAACTTCTTCAAGGACCTGAAGATGGCCCTATGACCTTGTGGTCCTATGGTCTTAAGGCCAAATGTGTCAAAATTAATGATGACTTACAATCAAACTAAAATGTACCCATAACCTACAACAGAGGTAAGAAAATCAAAGGAAAAGTGTTAGATTCTATTCCCATCTAAAAGCAAAGATTCAGGAGTGCTGACAGCAAAGAGATGGATCAGTTTCTAACTATAGGTACTGCTTAGAAAACATTTGGAAGGATCATTCAGATATAATATTAAATGATCACATGACATTCACTTTAGTCACCAGTTTTGTTAATGGGTTCCATGCTGAAGTGAGAGAATATATTTCCAAATATTTCATTAATTGGCAAAATGCCTCCCTCTCTGAGATACATGCTTTAGCAAAATGCCATGAATATGTACAGGTTAATAAAACTTAATCTAAAAGTATTTACTCACGGCTATCCAACTGAAACCATTTGAGGGTAATTATATGAAGGACTTCAAGCCATCCTCAGCTTCCCTTCCATCTCTCATAGATCATAACACCTGTAGATACTGCAAGAAAAAGAGATATTGGACTAAATATTAACCAAAAAAGAAAAATAAATCCAAGTCTCAATGATTCCCTCAAAGGGATCTGCTTCTGTCTCCCTCCAAATACTCTTTAACACACTGGATAAAATAATTTCCAGCCAGTGGGCTCCCAACCAACTTCCTCATAGACACTGGAGCCATCTATTCCACCTTTAATACTTCATAATTCCCCACCATGATGGCTCAAAGTACACAAACCATCCTGGTGGTGGTGTTAGATAACACATGATTTATCCCTTTCTAAACTAATTTCTCTATTTCTTGGGACTCCATGATCATGATACCCAGCATAGATAATTCCACAAACTGTTAATCTGTTAGGCAGACATTACTTCCTAATTGGAATATTAATATGTATGTTCTTCTAAAGGACTAACTCTTTTTAAAGATTTTATTCACTTGAGGGAGAGAGAGAGAGAGAGAGAGAGAGAGATAGAACAGGAGAGAGAGTACCCAGCAGGGAAAAGTAGAGGGAGAAGCAGGCTCCATGCTGAGCAGGGAGTCCAATGCAGGGCTTGATCCCAGGACTCCAGAATCATGACCCAAGCCAAAGAAAGATACTCAACAGACTGAGCCACCCAGGCATCTCATTAAGGACTAATTCTTGAAGGCCTGAAATCCTCCCCTACTCACCTTTTCACTAACAGCTTTGTCACCCCAACCTCCTTGCTCTCACTGTACTTCCTCAATCCCTTGACAGTCCTTGCATTCAGAATGTTTGGTCATATTCTTGAGTCTCTTTGGGATATAGGATCAACAGACACAATGTATTTTGAAAAGCAGAGCCCTTGAAAATGGAAATAGGTATCACTATGTCCCTTCTTAAGCTACCCCAGTATCCTTTAAAACTTAAAGCAACTGAAGGTTTTAGAGGGACTTTTTAACAAAGAATTCCTGGTCCCTACTCCAGCTTCTGTAATACCCCAATTGTTCCTGTGAAAAAGCCTAACAAAAAAGAATATCCATTAGTTCCAAAGCCGGGGGCCAAAAATAAAATACTAAGACTTAGATTCCCTTTAGTCCCAAATTTAACAGCGCTTTCACTTCTATATTCCCTGTTACCATTACTTCACTCTTAGGGACTTACATTCCAGCTTCTTCAGTATATTCCTCCACTGATTCCCAAGGCCTATTTGCCTTCACTTTGGAAAATCAACAATGTGTTTGGACTGTTATGTCTCGGGGGTTTATGGAAGCCCTCACCTATTTTTCCTCAGGTATTAAATGCAAATTTAAAGGATTTTATTTTCCCACATAATTCAACACTCCTTCAATATGTAGATCACCACATTCTTTTCTCCAATAGAATTGATAATTCACTGACAGATATGCAAATACCTATTAGAAGCTCTGGCTTGAAAGGGGTATACACTTTTGAGAAACAAAATACAATACTGCAGTCATTAGGCTCATTATTTAAGACATGATATCTTTCTTAAGGGAAAAACTTTGTCCCAAGAGCGTACCAAGGTCATTCTGAATTAGCCTGTATTTGAAATGAACAGATAAATTCCAATCTTTCTGGGACTGATTAGCTATTGTAGAATGTTGATTACTGATATCTCTACTACAACATCTCCTTTATGATCATGGAAACTGTGTCCGAATCCATACAATGGATCTCAATTTTTGAAGAGTATTTGAATCCTTAAAAATTTCCCTTTCCTCTACCTTCAATTTGATACTCCCAAATTCCTTTGCCCTTTTCTCTATTTGTTTGTGAGAGAGGACATACTTAAAGCATCTCAGAAACATACTGGAAATCAGAGGCACATTGGACACTTACCCTCATTCTAGTTCTGTTCTCAAACCACAATTTATGTGCTAGTCATACTTTGAATATTTATATATCCCATGTTATCCAAAATTTTCTCCTGACCAAAATGTGCAACATTTTTCAACCTTTTCTCTTCTCTAGTGAGATCCTTATTGCTTCTACATCTAACATTATTTTCTGCTCTTTCTCACATTCCTAAACAGTGCTTTAAAAATTTTGATCCCACTAATCTTTCTCTTCTAACTGAAGAGAAAGATCACTGAAGGGTGATCACATGAAAAACATTGCAGCCACTGAAACCTCAACCCATCCCCACCCTGGTCTTGCTGAAATTCCTCTTGTAGATCCAGATCTCATTCTCTCTGCTGATGGTTCATACCTCCACACACCAAAATAATGTTTCCAGGTAAAATATATTATCACAAACTTCCAAAACCCTGTAGAATATGAACCTCTACCCAATGCAAAATCAACAAAGAGAGCAAAATTCATGGATCTTGCTAGAGCCTGGACTTTAGCTAAAGATAGGAGAGTTAATGTCTACACATACAGTGGATAAGCTTGGAGTACTACATGACTTTGGTGTGTTATGGAAAGCCAAGGGATGTATGAGTGCAGCTGGAAAACCAGTCAAAAGTGGCAAACAGTTGCTTGACCTTCTAAAGCCTTATTATTACCATAGGAGGTGATTATACTCAAAATCAATGCCCATATTGGCAATAAAACACTTGAGGAAGGGGAAACTCATTAGCTTATAATATGCAAGTTAGAAGTTTATAAATCTGCCCTAATCCCATTGTAATCAGACAAGATATTATTTATTCCTTTTACCACCTGATCCTCTAATCAAGGAAATAAAAATCTCTTGTTTAAGGTTCTTGAAGATTAAAAGACTAATTAGAAACAAGATGGACACTGTATCCACTCAGATGAGATTCTAAGACACACAGAAGACCACTTCATCTCTACTCAGTTCCCTTACTCAAAATTTGCCCTATGACCTTCACAAGATTACAAATCATGGGGGGAAAAAATCAACCCTTCTACAAATATTGGTGAGTAAACTTGACTCCTTACCTGGAACAAGTGGTACTCTTTTGCCCCATCTGTCAAAAACCATAATCTTGGCAAAGCTGTAAATGTGGATTAAAGAAGAGAGCCACCTTCAGCGGCACCCTTTCTCCACTGAAAATTAGATTTTCTTCAACTCCCTAAATCTCATGACTATCCTTACCATTATCTGCATGTCCTCTCAGTAGCTAGAAGCTTCCATGTAAAAGGGCCATTATTAATATTGTCACACTTCTGTAGCAGGAATTTTCCCCACCTAGGGCATTCCACCTGCCCTCTCAAGTGAACAGGGAACTTACTTCATTGCTAAAGTTATCATAGACATATGAGTTCTTTCTTTGTCCTACAAACTATACTGTCCTTACCACACCTAGTTGTCTGAAATGTCCAGACAATTAAAACTAAAATTTCCAAAACTCTCAGAAGAACTCAATCTTTCACAGCTCAACACCTTGACTTTGGCCCTGATTTGTCTCAGGTCCTCTTTAATTCAATCTCACCTTTATTCCCCTAGGTAATTATTACTGGCAGGCCTGTAAGAAATCCATACTCCACATGGGCAATAGAAGAATTCAATCTAATTAACTCAAATATTCTTAAAAATTGTGAGGGACTTATTAATTATACCTACATTTATTATTAAGTTAGGGTTGCCGGGTGATTGGCATTAAGGAGAGCACATGTTGTGATGAACACTGGGTATTATATGCAACTAATCAATCATTGAACATTACATCAAAGACGATGTACTAAATAATGGCTAGCTGAATATAATAAAAAATTAATTAATTAATATGTAAGTAAGTTAGGGTTGTTTTCCACCAGTCACCAAAACTACTTCAAAATCTAGAAACTGGACACTTTTTCTTCTAGAAATGACATCACTAAAAAACTAACCTTGAAATACTTTGGTAGGGCACCTATACTATCTTTCTTAACACTATCACTCCAACCAAACTTCAGGGGATCTAATGCTCCTTCCACATCTCACAATTAAGAAGGCACAAGATGTACATAGAATGGAAATCTACTCCACATGGAAATCTTAAACTGAAGCCCTCCCAAGAGCCCAAGAAACAGAAGGCTTAAAGAAGTAAACAGCTTTCCTAAGAACTGCAGAGAAGATATTTGCAAATGACACTACAGACAAAGGGCTAATATCAAAGATCTATAAAGAACTTCTCAAACTCAACACCCAAAAAACAGAGAATCATGTCAAAAAATGGGCAGAAGACATGAACAGACTCTTCTCCAATGAAGACATACAAATAGCTAGCATACACATGAAAAAATGTTCATCATCATTGGCCATCAGGGAAATTCAAATCAAAACCAAACTGAGGTATCACCTTACATCAGTTAGAATGGCAAAGATTAACAAGGCTGGAAACAACAAATGTTGGAGAGGATGTGGAGAAAGGGGAACCCTCTTCCACTGTTGGTGGAAATGCAAATTCATGCAACCACTTTGGAAAACAATGTGGAAATTCCCCAAAAAATTAAAAATAGAGCTACCCTATGATCCAGCAATTGCAGTACTGGGCATTTACCCCAAAGAAACAGATGTGTGAAAAGAAGAGGCACCATCACCTCAATGTTCATAGCAGCAATGTCTACAATAGCCAAACTGTGGAGAGAACCAAAATGCCCTTCAACAGACGAATGGATAAAGATGTGGTCCATATATATGATGGGATATTACTCAGCCATCAGAAAGGATGAATACCCAACTTTTGCATCAACATGGATGGGACTGAAGGAGATTATGCTGAGTGAAATAAGTCAAGCAGAGAAAGTCAATTATCAAGTTTCAGTTACTTGTGGAACATGAGGAATAACATGGAGGACATTAGGAGAAGGAAAGGAAAAGTGAATTGGGGCAATTCAGAGGGGGAGATGAACCATGAGAGACTATGGACACTGAGAAATAAACTGAGGGTTTTAGAGGGGAGGGGGCTGGAGGGATGGGTGAGCCTGGTGTTGGGTAATAAGAAGGGCATGCATTGCATGGAACACTGGGTTTTGTACATAAACAATGGATCCTGGAACACTGCACCAAAAACTAATGATTTATTTTATAGTGACAAACATAACGCAATTAAAAAATAACTGCAGATCAAGTAGATGATAACTCAACACGGTCAGATTCTACTGAAAATGTTAGAATAAACATTGCCAGTATTTGTTTCCCATCTTTACCATTCTCATTTTCTTTGTTTGTTTCATCTCTCTTCTCTGTAACCACCAACATTGTCCTTGGCATCCATTTAATTCTCTACAGCCTTCCATGATGATTCGCCACTTGTATTATTTTCCTAGTCTC
>PISX010017680.1:0-42741 GCA_004024625.1 Mellivora capensis | reverse complement strand
CAAACAAAAAAAAGAACCTCGTCAAAAAGAACCCTAAGTATAAGATTTATAGACTACCAGGACAAACACAAGTATACAAAAATACTGGTAGGAGAAAAAGATGGGAGAGTGGTTGTAAATTCTCAGTGTGGGCGAGGAAGGTTATTTTGCTTCTTCCTGGATGTATCTTGATATCTTTTTTAAAGGATACAACTTTCCTTAGATATCAGGGGATTAAAAATTGGTTAACCTATAAGGGTAGCATTGATTGGGGAAAGGGGATTACCTTGAATTTTAACTCTATATGAATATTAGCAAATAAAAGTAAAGAGAAGAATGATCTAAACTAAACTAAAGTGAAATTTTTAAAAAATATATAAAAAAATAGAAAAGCAATAGAAAAACATGGGTATATGTATCAAAAAGTTCAGGTTAAAAGGTTATTATGGAATTTGATGTACTGGACATTTCACTGTGATGGTGAATAAGCTAGAAAAATCTATATAAAAAAATAAAAAAGATTTAAAAAAATTTTTTAAATGAACCAGAATAGTGGGAACGAATTAAAGTGAAATGTATCCATGAAGTAGTAGTGATTGTTGTCTTCTTGGCGGGTTGGCTTTCTGGGGGAGGGGCCTGCCGCGTGGGTTTTCAGGTGGTGTTTCCTGAGTTAAGTCCTCCCGCACCCCTCCAGGGTGTGGGCTCTAAGGAAACCGGGTCTTTAGGCTTTTGTTCTCTGGTATTTTTTATGTCTGTTCCTTTGTTTTCTCTCCCCTTGGCAGGTCCCGATGGTACTTGGAGGTTTGGAGGAAAGCGAACTGCACCCAGACCTCCCTCCCAGAGAGAGGCCCCAGTCTGTTCCCCTCTGGGTGCTGTAGAGCAGGTTCCCAGCCGCGATCTCTGGGGACACCTGTGTGTCCTGCTTGTACCACAAGCAGCAGCTGTCTGGGCAGCTCCAGACCACCAGAGAGTTTCCAAGCAGGGAAGGCACACAGAGATTTTTCCTGCTGGCCCGAGTTGGGAGCGATCAGACTTTCTGGGTCCTAGAGAGCCCCCCGCTGGTGCCCGTGTGCCTCTCTCAGGGGAGGGGGTGGAGCGCGTCTCAGGCTCTGCTAGTGCGGCGCGGCACACACGTGGGGACTGCAAAATCTGTTTCTGCTCCGGGAGGGTCCCAGCCCCTGCCACAGGCCAAGCACCCTTAGGAGGTCTCCTCACAGCTCAGAGACCAAGATCTGGTTTCTCTGCTGCAGTCTCTCTGGCTCAGCGCCAGGGGTGTCTGCCCTCCGTGGGGGACTTAAGCCCCTGTCCCTAACAGTTCCAATTCCCACAATTTCACCCTGTGATCTTTTCTCTTTTTGAGTGCTTTTTATCAGTCTTCAAGTTAATGCTGGTCCCCAGGCGCAGGGGACTCTCGTATTGGGGTATTACTTCCCAATGCGTTTCCTCTGGTGGCTCCCTCCCCTTTTTGTTTATCTTCTGATACCAGTCTGGCGTTCCCAGTCTGCTTTACCTGCCCACTGGCGTCTTCTGCCCCCATAGAGATCCTAATGAGTAGAATTCTGATCTCAGGCTGATTTCATGGGTGATTGGAGTTCCTTGGTAGGTAATCAGCTCACTTTAGGGGACAGGTTGAACCAGAGCCTCCTCCTAGTTCCCGCCTCTTGCATCCCCCTGAGTCTTTGTTTTTGTTTTGTTTTGTTTTTCTTTTTCTGTGGGGAGTCAACCTCATGGATGTGTAATGGTTTCTCATTGCTTGTTATAATTAGGATTTCCCGAAAAATTAGTGATGGGAACTATCCTTTCCAATATCCTTCCATGCGTATAGCTTTGAGGTTATGTCTCTTCCCCATATGTACATTCACACATCACATTTGATTTGTTTTTCTTTTGTTGTTGTTGTTGTTGTTGAGTTCCTGGGATCTCTAGATATTGTGGATATTGAGAACCTGTCAGATCCATGGCTTGCAAAGATGCCCTCCCGACGTCTGTACTGTGCTTTCCCTTGGTTGATAAAGTCGTTCAAGTCACAAAGATTTTAAGTATTCTGAATATCCAGTATGTGAGTTTCTTTTTCTTTTCCATCCTGTGCCTTGCAGGTCGTATCCATGAAATCATTGCCCAATCCTGTTTTGTGAAGCTGAGGAAGATGAATGCTGTGGAGCTCCGAATTCAGAGATGAAACGGGATCATTGGTGGAGGCAGGCAGCAGCATGAACTGGAGAAGCACAGGCCTGATGGTGGGGTCCTGACCAGATGTGATGGCGTGATGATAGGAATTGGTAAGGTGGGCGAGCAGGAGCCATGTACTGGAAATGGTACCCTGCCCATTTTGGGCACCACCTCTGTGGTGATGGGAGCAGTGAGACAAATGACTGCACATGTCCCCAAGCTCAGCCCTTCTTCAAAGGGAGCCTTTTATTTCACTCTGCTCCAGTCCTGTTTGAAGGGTTTCTTAATCCGACGAGGGACATAGTCTTCTTCCACGACAAATGGTGATGATAGTGGTGTGGTGACACCTGTCCCTGAGGAACTTCTCATCCCTCTATCGTGGTGAGCCACTGTCTGGAGTCAGTCACCAAGAAGGTTCGAATGACTCAAGGACACTGGGAGCAACCTCCAAGGGGGACCCGGTCTGTAATTGCCATGCTGAGCTGAATTCAGATAAGACCTTTGTACCTTTGTTGTGTGTTCCCAGTTCATGGTCACGTAGTTCTGCAGGTTCTTCTATGGGAGAGAGGGGAGGGCCGTGTCTGAAGGTGAGCCAGAGAGCTCTCGCACCTCCACGACTAAAATGAAGACCCTGCCCCTAGTCACCCGACAAGTGAACAAAGGGATGGACGTCATCCAGGATCCAAATTCCAGCCACTAGCATTCATGCCACCTTTCTGGAAAACTTATAGCAAGGCCCTTGTGAAGGATGGAGGGGGCACCCCTGTAGTAACTCCTGTGGCAAGTAGGGATATTACCTGCTTGGGGTGAGTCACCTTGAAGAAAAAAAGTGTTTGCCCGACTTTTAAGAGTGCTCCGAATTGACTAGAAGGGCATGAGGACTACAACTGGTGAAAGCATGTTTGAAAACCTCTTTAGGGCTCAAAAAGGTAGAGTGTCCTGAGAATTGCCTCCTCCTGAATAGGCTATCTCATTTCCTTGCTTGAGGGAAGAAAATAAATCATCCAGTAGTTTCCACGTTGAAAATCAAGAAAACGCAGACCCTTGGATTGTATTTTGTGGTGGTGGTGTTGGTGTTGGTGTTGGTGTTGGTGTTGGTGGTAGTGGTGGTTGAAAGTCAGTCAGCCACCATACAGTACCTCATTAGCTTCTGAGGTAGTGCCCAATTATTCATCAGTTGCGTATCACCCCCAGTGCTCATCACATCACATGCCCTCCTTTATGCTCCTGCCCAAATTGCCCCATATTCGCCCCACCTGCCCTCCAGCAAACCTCTGCTTGTTTCTTAGGTAAGAGCCTCTCATCCTTTTTCTCCCTCTCTGGTGGCTTCCCATTCAGTTTTCCCTCCCTTCCCCTGTGATTATCAAATGGCTTCACGCATAGGTGGAACTTAAGACCCAGGGCAGGGTACCACAGTGGGCTTTCTTTCAGTGATGTTATTTTGTATCTTTCCATGTTTGACGGCATTTCACTTTCCCTGAGGAATGACCCATTCCAGGGATGTGTACATGTATCTTGAGGGACTGGGGTTCTTCACTCTTGCTCAGTGAGTTGGGATCCTGAAGCGGGTGTCAGGAGAAACTCCTCTGTGTTACTGTTCCATTGGTGCCCTTGTGGGGCCTCCCTTTCCTTCTCTGGAAAACAATAAGAGATCCAGTTGTGCAATGTTTTCCAGAAGGCCCTCCAGCTCCAATCTTTCAGGGGCTAGAAATAGCCAACTGTGGTTTAGTCCACAATAGGAGAGGAATAATTCCTTCAACTACTTCATGAAGACACACAACCAAGTAGATGGGAAACACCAGAGGAGCGTAGCTCCAAGGGGATGTGAGGGAAATGCTTTTACAACAGCCAATATCATAGGAAGATATCTTTTCTGTGAACACAGAGGTGGGCACTTGCCTTTCCATATCAACAGACTTCAATTTTGTCTTTGGACTTTTTCATTGATCTTTAATGTACATTTACGTTCAGCCTGAGAAGACCTGATTGTGAAACTCTCAGAGCATAACCTCCTCTTTGATCTCCTAATACCCATTTTTCAAGGAAATTTTTGAAAATACGGTCTAATTGACGTGCAGTGTTATCATCGTTTCAGGTGAACAGTAGGGATTCAGGAGTTCTGTCTATGACTCAGTGCTCAGCACAATAAGTGTACTCTTAATCCCCACCCCCTCTTCCAGCCATCCCCCCACCTGGTTCCCACCAGTATGTTCTCTATATTTGAGCCTGTTTTTTTTTTTTCAATTGCCTCTCTTTCCTTATTCCCTTTATTCTTCTTTTCTGTTTCTGAGAAGTCACACATGAATCAAAACCTATGTTAACATAACACCCACGGATGTTAAGTCTTACCTCAGTATCTTGGTCTGTGTGAATTGTGGTGAAGAGACCACCAGGTTCGGTCCACAGTGGCTCCCAGGGTTCCCCATCCCTGGTATGTACCTGCCTGTCTATCCTCTGAGTGGTTGCTGAAAGGTTTCTGACCAAGGGAACATAGGGCAAGAGATGGTCTTTCACACCTTCAAGCTTTCATGACCAAACGTTGTCACTTCCCTGTGACTCTCTGGTGTTCCATCGCTTTCTGCCCAATATCCAGGAACTTGGGAAGCAAGCACTGGTGTTTAGAATGGCCTTCCTTGGAGGCCACAGAGGAAGCAGCCTAGGAGTGCCCAGGCTACGAGGCAGAAAGGAACTCAAGCTCAGGATTTAGCTTCAACTGAAGAAACTGTCTTTCCTCCCATCCTGCCTCCCTATACTCTGGAGGAGAACAGGAAGAGAGGCCTGTGGGGGTGGACATAGCCCTGCCTGGCTGTTGATCTTCCTGACAATCAAACACCTCTTTGTGGCTGTCAGACTGTTGCTGATCAATCTCTTCTTGGTGGTGAAAGAGAGGACATTTTGACCACTGGTCCACTGGCAAGTTGTTTCTCCGTGTGCTCTGGGGACAGGTGGCCCAGGCATTAGCTGCAAGCATGCTGGAAGGGCAGAGTGTCAGGTCCCTCCCAGGGTTACTCAGTCGGAATCTGCACTTTGCCAAGAAACCCTGAGCATCAGAGCCTGAGAGGATCGTCCCCCCAAAAGCACTTTGGAATGTTCCACAGAGGGAAAGCTAATTGGCCACCTTGATCCACCATCGGGGAAGGGGTGGTTGTTTCCTGGGCCTTTGTGGCAATTTCTCTCTGCCGAGAATCCCCTGAAGGGTTGATTCCCCAGTGGCCCTGGTGGGGATGGTTCTGGAAGAAAGGAAAGAACACCCCTAGGCTGGGACTTAGACTCGAGATGAAGCTAAGCATGCACCCAACAGCAGGAGCTCCAACTCGCTCAGGCTGAGTGACCGCTCAGGAGCTCTGTGTTGTGCTTTTGCTAGGTCCTTTTGTGTCAGCTTATGGTATTGGGGATTTTTCTTGTGGTGCTGGGGCCTGTCTTCTTAGATTCCCTTGTGCTGTATCTGCAAGTTTGGGAACCCTTGGCTTGTCCTTTGGGTTCCATGTAATTTTGGATTTCCTCTTTGGATTCTGAGTTGACCCAGTCCTTGTTTGGTAGCACGTAATTTAACCACCATGGGTTCATGGTCTCTCCAGGTTTGCTCTTGGGGTTCATTTGGAGTTCCATAGCATCGTGCTCAGAAAAGATGTGTGGGATGATATCCATCTTTTGGAGTTTGTTGAGACTTGGGTTGTGCCCTAACATGTGATCTCTTCTGGAGAATGTTCCATGTGCACTTGAAAGCACTGCAGATTCTGCTGTTTCAGGGTGGAAGGTTCTGCACCTATGTGTTCAAACGAGTGCATCCCTCAAAGCCATTGATTCCTTGCTGATTGTCAGTTTGGATCATCTCTCCATCAATAGATGTGGGGTGTTAGAGTCCCCCACTGTATGGTATTGCTGTCAAAGGTTCCTTTAGGTTTGTTATGACCTGTTGGATGCCTTTGGGTGCTCCTATGTTGGGTGTCTAAATATTTCAAGATGTTCTCTCTTTTTACATGGTCTCCATTATGATGAAGTAGTGTCCTTCTTTGTGCCTTCCTCCCTCCCCCCCTTTTGTAAGAGTCTGTTGTGTCTGGATAGAAGTATTCCTACCCTTGCTTCGTTTTGTATTCATTTGCATGATAGATGCTTCTCCCCTGCTCACATTCCATCTGTGTCTCAGTCTACCAGGTCAGGTGAGTTCCCCATTTCAGACAAGTGAGTGGAACATGGGTGGGTCACCTGGTGCGTGTTGGAGACCAGGGTCTTCAGAACCACATGGACCTCACAGTCCCCTTGGCCTGCAAGGAGAGTGTGGGGATTCTCTGGTCAAGGATATGAAACTTTACCCTGACAAGAGAGAACTGATCTCTGCTCCATCAGGCCCCAGCCAGGGAGCAGTGGCTACCATGGACCTGACCAAGAGGGTGGGGCCTGAAGGTCACCACTGCCTTGCCAAGAACTGCGTAAGGAAATGCAGGATGGCTGGACATCCTAGCTCCGAGGTCAGCATAGATGAGAATAGAGGCTGGCTCAGCAATGGCCTTAAAGGGACACCTCCCAGTTATTTTTTCCCCAGCCACACCCAAAAGAAGCAGGGGCAAGGAATCCAGAGATCATGGATAAGGATCTCAGGAGGATTCCAGTCTTGGTAAAGGGTGAACCTGCAGAGCATAAAGGGAAACTGAGGAAGGAATGTCCTGCCTGCCCTTCTTCCATTTACAAAATATCTTCCTCAGGTTTTGTAGCTTCCACAGGCAGGACTGGATCACTTTACATGTTTTTCCCCTACTTAGGGCTGATGCAATTCCATAGACTGAACTCGACAACTCTCAGTCCCAAATACTAGGTCCAAACCAACACAAACAGAAGCACAAACACCATATCCCAATGGAAGCAAGACATCGTCCTCCTTGCTTTAGAGTGGAGAGAAGCAGCCCCTCTCTTGGGTAGCACATAGTTCTGGGGAGGGGAAGGAACTCTCAAGGACTCTCCTGTCCAGTGTTTGTTGACTTCCTGGGGAAGGACCTACAACCTCTCCATCTCAGGGGTCCTGAGGGCTGTCTCTGCTGTTTGCCACACTGAAATGAACCTGTCCTCTGAGGAAAGGGGATTTGGAGTTGCCACCAGGAGGTAGTGAGGAGGGCTGGCTCTTCTCCTTCCTGCCACATTGAATAGCTGATGACTCTGTAAGATTTCTGGGTTCAGGAATGAATAAAAGAGTCTGTACATGTTGTACATTACTGTAGGAAATAAAAGAACCAAACACACACGTGGGCTGGAAGAGGAGCAAGGAAAAACCTTTTTTTTTAAATTTGTAACAAAAACTTTAATCCCAAGGGTTCTCACATATATATTACTTTTTTTGTAAAATAAAAACCTTTTACTTATATTAACTATTCCTCCCCCCCCCCAAAAAATAAGTCTATAGGTGAGAGGAAGGGGTGTGGTGCAGCAGATGGGGCTGACGCACCACAAGTAGCCCAGGGGTCGAGGGGCAATCCTTGCTCGGCCAGTGGCCACGGTTTCAGCTCTGATGGTGGCTGTAGCCAGTTGTCCTGGTGCTTGTGTTCTGCTGGCCAGCTAGGACCGTGGCTCCAGTTGGCAGGACAGGATGTAGCTAAGGACAGAGGGACATCTGTGAGTTGAGCAGCAGCTTGCATTCAGGTGTCCCTCCCAGGGTTTTCCTACAGCTGGTGTCTGGCTTCCCAGCAAGGAGTCCTGAGGCTGCCCAGGGAGCCTTAGAAGAATGATCCCAGGCGCGGCCAGCAGAAAGAGTCCACCCTGACCCTCACCCAGCTCCTGAATGGGCCTCACCTCTCATCCTCGCTGAGCCGCTCCACAGACCAGAACCAGGCTGTGAATGGATGCTGGGGCTCTAGGCAGCAATTCTCTGCTGCCGCCTGGAGCAGCATGATGTCCATGAGGACTCGGTATTCCTGGGCAGGGAGAGAGGCACAGGATGCACACTGAGCCTGGGTGGGGAAGCTACAGGCCCAGAGGGACAGGGGGCCGGTCCTGGGTCTTGGCACACATGGCCACCCTCCTGCATGCAACTTCATCTGGTCCCAAACTGTTCTCAGAGGCAAGTAGAATTAGCCCCTCCTCCGGGAAGTTCTCCTTGATCCCTTTCTGGATCCCTACTGACTAACTAGATGGGTCTTACACTTCTTTCTTAGAAACCTGTCCCAGGAAATGGGAGATAGAGGGGAGGGGAAGGAGCCAAGGAATGTTCTTCCCAGGGGTGTCTCTGATAGGGGCTGCCTCCCCTTCCCTATAGAAAATGCCATGTATGCTCACCTTATTCTTTTTTGAGTGGTTGATCTCATTGCCCTGGAAAGCAGACAACCATTGTCCTTCAGAAAGAGCCCCCTGGTCAGTCGTAGCCCCTTACACCCACCCTTTCTGAGGCTGCACGTAGGCCAGGACACAGGAGGGGGCCTCTGAGACACACCCAAACTGGGGTATAGGGATAGCCCTGGGGTCCAGAGAAAGGAAGACATGGAGATGGGTAAAGGGCTCCAGGTCGGCACCCTGAAGCACAACGCTCTGTGGTGATTGAAGGGAGCGGCCAAAGCCTCAGGCAGGCAGGGCCTGCGGGTCTCCGGAAGTGTGGCTGATGTGCAGGGGCCTGACTTCACTCTCCCAGACAGGCAAGCTCTGAGGGAGAGGCTGTGGCCCATTCACACAGAGCACATGCAGCCTCACCTTCAGGATGCGCTGGTGCTTCACCAGTCTTGGGCACCCGTCTAGGTGCAGACTCCCTTCCCTCAGCACTGAGACGGGCAAGAGACCCAGGATCCCATGGGCGGCTGTGAAGCTGTCGGGAGGGGAGGATTCCTAAGGACGCAGAGCTCGGGGCTCAGTCCAGGGACTCTCTGCTCCCAGTGCTCAGGGCTCTGGTCCCTCCTCCACAATCCTCAGGCTCACCCACCTCCAGGTAGTCCTCCATTGCAGTATCCAACATCACCAGGTCAGTGAGGAAACTGCCAAGGTATGGCACGACACCCTGTGTTATGAGGGGTAGGTTTGGGATGAGTCCCTGCTCTCTGGTACCCACAGGGGCCCTCCCCTGAATAGGCTTCAGCGTCCTGGCCCACCCCACTTGCCCACATGGAAGGGGTCAGGACCCTTTGTTGCTTCCCCTCAATTCCCTTTCCCCTCACCTTCCCAGAACATTAGACTCCTCCTAATCCCCTCCAGGGCCTGCTTTTCGAAATTCAAAAATGGCAGGGTATGGGGCCCTGGGCCCCTCCCCAGCCACAAATCCATTCTCTACCCAGCCTGCTAGACTATTTTCTCCTGGTGCCCTGGAGAGAAGACGTTGAGGAACTGTGGCGACAGGAGGTGGAGCTGGAGTCCCATGTCCCACCTGTCCTGATTTGGAGGCTTCCAGCCCTCAGGGAGGAGCCCCCCTCCCATGACCTTGGAGGCCCTGTCCCTCAGGCACACTCACCTTCTTCGGCAGCCCCTTCCGCGCTCTCTGGAGCTGTCTCACCAGGGAGGCAAGTTTCTTTGAGGGCCGCTCCTGGAGGGCCAAGGACAAGAACCTTGAGGGAAGAATAGCCTCCGTCCCCCTGTGCCCACCGTCTTTGACGTCAGGCCCTAGACATCCGACCTACGTCTGCTGAATCCGAGCTCCATTCTCCTGAAGCATGCCACGAGTCCTTCCCGAACAATCTCAGCTCCCCCATTCAGTCCATGTGGGGCCTGGAGCTTGGAGCCTGGCCTTCCTGAGCCTGTTTTCTCATGGGCAGAAGGGAGAACTCCACCTACCTCCTATGGTCTCCTGAGGACTAAGGATCCTATTCCAGTCATCATTTTTGGGGAACACAACCCATCCCAACTCCATCTGTGAGCAGTGGCCTGTCCTCTAGGCTGTCCGCATTCATATGGGCCCCTATTTGGACCATGTCGATGGAAACAGAGAGACCGGAAATCTAGCCTAGGGAGTCTGGCTGGGCAGCACCAGCTTGTCCCAGCCCCAGGGAGAATCTTCAGCCCAAGGTATTAGCACATTCATGCCAAAGGCTTCCTCTCCCCGAGGAATGCTTCAGGCCATTCCCTACTTCATCCACACATGATCATACCTCCTCACACCCCTCCTGTCCTTCTAGCCCTGCACCTTCCGAGCTACCTTGATGAGTAGTTTCCTGCCCTGGGGGTTGTCTTCTCTGCAGAGCTTGGCGAATGTGTTAAAGCTCTTCCTGAAGAGAGGGAAAGAATTTAGGCTCAGGGGAGACATAATGTGGCAGGGTAGAGTGTGAGTCCCTTTCCTTGGAGAACCCCCACATGTCCAACAGGCTGGCTGAGGGTTTTCTCTGGGCTCCTCTGAGAACTGAGGTCTTTGTAGGACATGGGAGGGAGTTCTCCTGGGCGTCCTCCCAGGCGTCCCTTCCCAGCTTAATTGAACAGCTCGGTATGGGTGGGGTTTTGGTTTAACCATGGGCAGAGAGTTCAGTGGCTTCCAAGTCACCATGTGGAAATGTAGAATTCAGCGCAGCCCAGGGTGGGGCATGGAGGAAATTGGATTTCTCAAGCAGGAGGCATGGTGGCCTGTTCCCCATGAAGGCTGAGAGAAGCAGCCCCAGGCCCAGGTCCTTTGGTCAGGGTTTGCTGCCTCCCAGGAGGACCCAGATGACTGAGGGGGGAAAGGACAGGCCTATGGGAGATCCCGCCTCTGGATCCTGGTCCCGCCCTGGAGAGAAGCCTACTCACCTGGAAACTTTGTCCCATGTCCTCTTCAGATGGTGAATGGAGACACTCTGCAGAGCCGCAAGGATGGCATGCTGGGAAGAGTAGTTCCCCAGGATCTGACAGGCCTGGGGGAGGGAAGAGAAGGAGCTGTCAGTGGGCGAGCAGGAGCCCTAGATGCTTGAGAACTTCAGTGCCCCCCTCAGTTTATGGCTCCCTACCCCACCCCAGATAAAGCTGATGTCCAGGGAGCTGCAGAAGGGCACAGGTCAGCCCTAAAGAGGAACACTGCTAGCAAGAGGGAGGATTCTCCCTCACTGCAAAGAAGGAGTCACGTAGGAACTGAGCATCCCAATGTTGGGCCATGAGAGTGAAGGTCAGCATGTCCCCGGGAGGAAGAGCCTAGGGACCCCAGGTCTTAGAGTAGGGCCTTCAGCCCTGAGAAGGGAGAAAGACAAAAGAGTAGTTCCTGAGGCTCAGGAGAGCCTCAGGGAGCTGGGCCTCCCATAGCATACCTTGGCCACCCGGATCCAGTAGTCTATCACCACGGCCCTGTCCCGGGCTGTCATGCTTGGGTTGCCAAGGCACGTGGTGATGATGCAGCTGGCCACAGCATTGAACTGGGCGATGGTGGCCCGGACTGTGGGTGCCAGGTGCTCATTGCCAGGCCTGTTCCTCCGGGACCAGATAGAGCCCAGGCACCACCTTCTTGAACAACTCCTAGGGGACAGGGGGAGTTTTGTTGAGCCACACACACATGTTCGCACATGCAAGACTCATGTCCCCAGGAGGGGTTCCAGGTCAGAGCTGGAGCTCAGGAGGCTGCAAATGTGGCCTGAGCCTGCTTAGAGAGCCTGGATTTCATGCCACTCTTTTCCTCTGAGGGAAGCCAGTGCAGGATGCCCAGGAGCCAAGAGAGGCAAGGGAAGGGATGAAGGCATGTGCACCCTGATCATTCCATGCCCAGGGGGCCACTCCAGGTGGTGCTCCCTAGGAGGCATCTTCTCCTCCAAATGCTCATCCCTGCAGTCCCTGTCTCCTTTCAGGTGCCCATCCTCACATGGTGGCTGAAAGCAGGGCTTTCCCTGTCTAGCCTGTCCTTCAGGACACATCAGATGCCTAATCCAGTTGAGGGTGCTCAGGCTCCCATGCAGATGGGTGGGCGCCCCATGGACATGACTGTACACAGGGAGCTGCCCTCCTCCCCCTGAGGGACCAGAGCCTTCCCATTTATGGTCTCTCAGTTCTGACTCATTGCATCTACGTGGTACCTCTGCCTCAGTCCTTCTCAGTGTCTGTCTCCACAGTCCGCATCTGGACAGTGAAAGCTCAGGTCTAAAAACCCTGATGGGTTTGCACGGTTGGTTAGGGCTGCAGCTGAGATCTGGCCCTATATCCTAGGAGTCCACATCAGGCAAAAGCAGATACAGGGCAGCTGAGAGCAGAAGAAAAGCTGGCCCTGCCCTCCTACCCTGGGGGCCCAGCTACTCACCACATCCATGTAGGTGAGTTGCTCTGTCACCAGCTTGGAAGGGAAGTCAAGGATGTCAGGCTCCCTCTCTTTGAGATGGTTCTTGGGTTGGCAGGACGCCTCTGCGGCTGGAGTGGGCTCAGTGGCAACAGGGACAGATGGGCTGAAATCTCCCAGGCAAACCGATGGCCCAGCTGTCTGTGCCTCAGGACCCGGTGACCATTCATAACATAGGAGCCCCTGCTCCAGTTCTGGAGCAGCCCGTGGAGGGGAGGCTGGCTCGGACCCTGGAGGTGATGGCCGATGCAGAGCCAGGGTTGCCTCTCGTTCCAAGGGGGGCTCTTTGGCTGGCTCAGCTGCTGGAACAAGGCGCATAGCCGACACAGGGGAGGGAGAAAGGATACGGTTCAGCCACATCACTGACATTCCGTGTGCCTGTCCCTAAACAGGACTGATCCCATGGCCTTTCAAGGAATACCCAGCCCATGAGCCCCATCCCAGATGGCCTTCCTAGCTTGCCATGCCCCTTACCCTCCGCCTCAGCCTCTGTGAGCTGCAGAAGTTCCCGCTGCCTCAGCAGAACGGGGCCATGGGTGTTCAGGTCCCAGTCATGCCACGTGAGGTGCACATGGGCACTGTGCAGGGACTGCCCGATATCCTGCCGTGTCTGCTCAGACCAGGTTCCCAAGCTGGGACAAAGAGTGCTGGGAAAAGTCATATGTGGAGCAGAGTCAGAGACCTGGCCTTTCCTTCCCCATGCTACTCCCACAGCACCATTCTTTCGGTGTGGGCCCCACAGAATGGCCGCAGCCCACTTCCAACCCCTCCGGAGCTGTCCTTGCTGACTGCTGACCAGGTGGGATGAGGGACCTCCCATAGGTCTATCCTTTGGTCCCTCAGTCATGCATCCTCCATGCAGACCAGTATCTGGGCTTTGGGTGGAGGCCAATGGGTGAGTGGTCTGGTCCCCACACTTTCTGTCCTTGGCCCCACTTGTGGCGGTCAGCAGAGGTGGAGATGGATAGGTGCATACAGAGCAAGAACGGACCATCCAACGGATGGCTGTTGTAGGCACCAACTCAGCCCACAATGGGCTCTGCTTCCCAGAGAGTTTGACATCCCGTCCACAGCTTTCTTGGACTCATTGGCTTCTGCAGAGGAAGCCGCCCCACTAAGCTCTCCCATGGAAATCAAGAGTTCTGGGAGATCCATGGTTCTGAACATCCCTCGCCAGCAACAACCCCTGTCATCTCCCACCCTGGTCTGTGGAGGCAGCAGGCCCTCCTTTGGTACCCAAAGACCTATCCTGTCCTTCCTTGATCATAGAGTGCATCCTCATGGTCCCAATAGAGGTGGATCCATTCATCCCTAGAGTAGGTTAGAGAGATGCCCCATCTGATGAATGCTAGACATGCATGCTTAGGATGTGGAGAGTGCCTATCTGACCCTTGGACGAGAATTGAGACCCAGACATTGTCTCTACTTTACCCATTCCCTGCTCTTGGTGACTAGAGAGTGCCTGCATTCCTAGGTGCTTAAGATCCATGATTGAATGAAATCATCCCAAACAAGACTTTGCAAATCCTGAGCGGCCCTTGGGCTGCTCTGCCTGCTCCCAGTGTCCCCTTGAACTGGGCACATAAAGGACCACAGTCAGGACCAGGTAGATGGCATCTCAGAAGTCCTTTGTCAATAGGAAAGCTGCCAGCTTTCCATTTCCTTTCCATAGACCCAGAAGGACCACGGGCCTGTGAGGGTTGAGCCTGAACGTGTCTTCATGGGAGAGAGAAATGTTAAACGGGAAGGTGCCCAGCATGTCCAGCAGTCCTTTCTACAGAGCCGGGCCCCAGAGAAGGGCATGCCATGTTTACTCCCATGACTTCCTCCAGTCGCCCTACAACGTTCATCCTCTTAGCACCCCCACTTTTCAGGAGAGGAAAGGGAAGGTCAGAGAGGTGCAGTGACATTCCCAAGACATCCCAACTAGTAGACGGAAGGCTTCCCCTTGTGCTGGTTCTGGGGTGGGCACTCACCTATTGAACTGCTGATCCAGGACCTGCTGGGCTGACGTGAACATCTGATAGATGGAGCCCATTGTGGTGGTGATTGAGAGCCTTCTATCTGGGAAGGACAGGAGCAGGGAATGTCCGCAATTCTGCACTGTGCCTTCTCTGAGCGGCAGCATTGTGCAGGCCTCATCCACGGACAGGGATGATTCCTTTTCCAGCAGGCAGACAAGGGGGAGGGGTGGGGGGGCGACGTAGTCAGCTTCAACGCTGTGAAACACCAGGAAGAGCGGGGTCTGGAGCTCAGACTGCATCATCCCATCCCTTTGGGAAATTGTGCAAGACGAGGGACTTGAGTACCCACCCAGAAAAAAAGGTTCTAGGCTGAAAACCTAAAACCAACCGATTGTAGGCTTCCAAAGGAACATCTAGGCTTAAATGTAGTGGTGACTTCAACACGTGCTGTTAGCTAGACAACAATAGCATGTCTGTCTCTTCCTAGCCTGTATGAAGAGCTGTATGTATGCCTTGGAGTCATGAGGAAGGAGCCCTGCTGTCGAGAGGAGAAAAGAGAGGCTGAGAATCTCCAAGGCTGCTCAAGATCATGAGCGTTGGGCCTGCGAACTGTCCAAGGCATGGGCTGCATGGAATTTCCCCTATGTGGATGAGGCTTGGCCTGTTGCTGTCAGGGGCAGAAAGGTTCAGGGGAAAACCACCTTCCTTGGCAGGCTCCAGGGCAGCCAGTTGTGTCTAGTCTGGGTTCTGGCCTTGCCCTGATCATCTCTGGGTCCTTAGACTGGCTGTGAACCTGGACCCGTTCTCACCCTAGACCATCACTGGAGGTTGTTGGTGGCCTGACGTCCCTGCTGCTTGTCAAGGGACATGGAGTAGCTGAAGCCTTGCAGCAGCTCATGCCAGATGTCCCGGGTGGAGCTCTGAAAATACAGAGCCAGCTACCTGCGCCAGGAGGCATCAGAGGCCTTCCACCCAATCTTTGGGTCTAAGTTCTGGCAGATGGAATGACCCAAATCATCTGTGAGGACACTTCAGGTGCCCGTTCCTTGCAGCATTGCTGGAATGGCAACCAAATTGAGTCACGCCAAGTTCCAGCAGCCTTGAAAGACTGAGTCACTGCGGCAGACCACCTCCTTTATGGGGGTCTGTGAAGACCAAGAGGGAAACAGCTTTTGAGCTGCCAGACCTCCTAGGATTCGATGCGTTCTGAGAGATGATACATCCCACAAAGACCTATAGAATGGCTTAATCCCACCGTCTCTTTTGTAGGTTCAGTCACCCTATCTGGTATGAGGATTTAGAAGGGCGTGGGCCAGTTCTCCAGAACCCAGTGGAGCTGGGTTCTCCACAGGTTAGCTGGCATGAGTAGGGAAAGTTGTAAAACCATGTAAAAACTCACGGCTTCATGAAAAGCAACACATGGCCAAAGGAAAGAAAGCAACCACCCTCCAAAACACGGGAAACATTCACTCTCTCCTCGACCAGTCCCACGTAGGTGAAGAGTGTCTTCCTCTCTTACCCATAGCTCATGGCAGATGTGAGGAGGTTTGGGTTACTATGGGGTGGGGCCTGTGGGATACTCAAGTGGAAACACTATGAGAAGGCCCCAGGTTTGTCCCCATAGTTGCATGGGGGCCCTGGGTGTGGAGAAGCCTCTTCCCATTCTCACCTCAGAGCAGCACTGATCCTGGGTGGCCTGGGACACCTGACCCTAGTCCAGCGAGTCGGAGTCCTTGAAGTCCCCAGCCAGCTCATTCACAATCTCTGGGGTGCAGCTCTGAAAATGCAGTGCCCCATAGACACAGGGCCAAGAGCCATTAACAGCCTCCCGGGACATTGCCACAAGGGAACACCCCCATTAGACATCGTGTTCTCCAGTTCAGGCTAAGAGGGATGGCTGAAAAGACATCGAGCAAGGAGGTAGCCAGAGAACACTCTAAGGCTCATACCTACCATGAGCCTTATCATTGTGTCAGCCCTCACCTTCTCATCTTGCCTGCTATGACCTGGGGTATGAACATGACAGATGGGTCCAACCTCCAACACCAGGAAGCTAACTTCTGCCCAGGAAGGGCATGTCCCTCATCCCTTGTCCCTGCTTCTACAAACACACACACACACACACGTGTGTGCGCGCACACCCGTGCACCCACACAGTAAGTGGCAAGTGGTGTGGGCCCGCTGAGGTGGGACCACAGTTGTTGCCGGCTCTCCAGTGGGCTGCCCAGAGCTGCCTTATGTTACCTGTTGTTGTCTCCTGCCCCATGACCAGAAACTTCGGAAAAGAGGGCTGAAGCGCTGTCTGCATCTGCAGTAATGGCTCTGGCTCTGGGCTCCCCTGGGCCCAGCACCCCTGGAAGTAGGAAGACAACAACTGAACATCGTGTTCTGTTGAGGGTCTCCACTCACGTGCGCAGGAGAGCAGATTGCCCTTTGAAAGTGGGTGCCTGGTTACCAGAGTTCTAAGTTCATTTGGGGCCTATCATGAAGGATGTGAGGTCACCCTTTCAGGATTCCAATACCTGGGGCCCTTCGCTCAGTCACACCTCTCCACAGCCCCTTCAGTTGACTCTTGACCCCTCTTCCCCGGGACTGTACACAATGAGCCAAAAATGCCAGAGGCACCATTCTCTGCAAATGGCACTTGGGCCCCCCCTTTCAGGAGACAGAGCTGAAGTCAGACCTTTGTTCTCTTTCCTTTCCCACTTCTGTGTCCTCCATCATCCTGTGTTTCACCTAGTGTCCACATTCCCAACCTGCATAGTGGGGACCAGGGAGATTCTACTTCCTTGGGACATCTTGGGTGTATGTAGATCGTATTTGTGGCATGTGTGTGATGGAATCACAGGAATCAGAGGCACACCTTGAAGGCCAGAAGAATTGCAGAAAGGGGTGGGATTTGGCCTGGAGGAACGCTCCGAGGAGGCCTGGGTCCCGGCTTTGTGTCGTTTTGGAACCGTCCCTTTCCCTCTTGGCGTCATTATAATGGGGCACCATGATGGGGTGGAAATGCACGAAGATGCAGACTTTGTCATCCTCGGTAGTGAAATGGTTTGGTTGTTTCCCACATAGATTTAGAATGAGACCTTGTTCCCTCGTTCTGGTCTATGAGGGGAGCAGCCTTCACAGTGGCTGCCAGGGATCCTGACCTGTGGTGTATGTAGGCATCACTCTGCAAGCTCTAGGTGGTTAGTGAGTGGCTTCTGAGGCACGGGATGTACTCAACGTGATGAAATAGCATGCCTCGTGTTCCTCTAGATGTCATGCAAAGTGTTTCGCACATCCTAGTGACTTTTCTCGTGTTCCACTTCTCCCTTGTTCCCGTTTTCTTCTCTCACTCTGAAGCAAAAATCAAGCCCAGATGGTTGGGGCTGCCATCCATCAAGGCTCACAGTGCCAGGAACGGAGGCAGTGGCAAGGCCAACATGCACCCAGAAACTCAGATTCTGAGTCGAATGGCTCCCCGAATGGTGGGTGCTAGCTTGGGGGAAAATGCTCTGCTAGTCCAGCCTCAGTCACAACCACGGGCTCAGAAGTATGGTGATGTTGAGGAAACATGCGAAATTGTGCCTCCATTCCTCTTCTGCAACATTCTGTGGGGCATTCAGTCCATGCATTTGAATATGCAGTGTATTGGGGCAATGCTGTTCCAGAGGGACAAGAGATTGCCACCTGTCTCCCAGGCCTCAGGCCCTCTCCCTGCCTTCCTCTCTCCCCTCTGCTCTGCTCCCAGTTGCGCCCCAGCCACACTGGATGCCTCTTTCATCTCTTCTGGCCAACCCAGCTCTGGTAGTGAGGCTCTAAGGCAGACGTGCCTTCCTTCTTCATGACACAGGGCAGCCAGACTTGTGCGGGACTAGCTCCCTTGTTTTCATTCTGTCCTCAGCACTGTAACCCTCAGTGAGGCCTTTCAGGCCTTTCTATCCAATGACTCTGTAGCCTTCTTTCAGAGCACACTTGGTTTGTCACATGGAACCCTTGCTCTTTTCTTTCGCATGGCACTGTTTCATGCGTTGGTCCATCTCTAGACTGTGGGTTCCCTAAGGGAAGGAGCCTTAGGTATCTCCAGTGCCGGGCATGAGTCTACCAAGGTCCCTGGCATAGGGGAGTGCTGTAGTGCAGAGTTTGTGAATGAATAATTGAGATGGCCTTGGAGCCCACCTCCCCTTTAAAGCACCTAGAATGCATTGAGAAGTGCTACTCCACGTTTCAAGATGTTTCTGCACAGGAGAACAACCACAATGGCCTCAAACTGACTCTTCATTCTCCATTTCCTCCAGAAGTACTGCCTAGGTACAGAGGATGGGGCGTGCTCTGCATCTTGTTTTCCTGCTGTCCTGGGACACCCAGAGGCTGGCAGAAAGTCCAGAAAAGAGATGCTGTTGTGGGTTTTTTTTCCTTTGACTCTCTGTTTTTCTTGAGTGGGGGGGTGGTTAAGGAATCCCACAAGCATGGGCTTTCCAGAGTCAAAGGAGCAAAGGAGCACAATCTCCAGGCTCTAAAAGAATGGAAGACAGAAACCTCTCTTTCCTCATTTTCTGTTCACTCCCACAGTGTCCTCTTTACTATTCCATCACCTTCACATCAGCCAGAGGAGTGCTTCAGCACCCACCCCTATATGTGCCTGGGAGAAACCTGAGGGTCTCATGGAGACTAGTCTTGTCACTGGGCCCCAGGCACAGTGTCCAGTGCTCTCGCATTTTCCTGGGAGACATAAACACATGAGGAAGAGGTAGGAAGAAAAGATCCTCAACATGACTAACCATCAGAAAAATGCAACCAGGTGCATAATGGAATATCCCATCGCATCAATTGGATTAGCTATCCCAGGGAACATTGGAGCTAACAAATGCTGGTGAGGATATGGAGAAAGGGGAACCCCTGGACACCATCAGTGGGAATGCACATTGGGACAAGTCACTATGCAAAACAGTATGGAGGGTCCTGGAAACAAACAAACAAACAATCTACTGTAGGATACCAGAGTTCCACGTCTGGGAACATACCCATAGACAGCCAAGGAATATGTCCAAGAACTCCCTGCACCCACCCCCATGTTCAAGAAACATTGTTTTCAACAGCCAAGACAACGAAAACATCAGGGCCCTTTATTGCTGACTGAATAAGAAGTGTTAGCCTATATAACAGGAGCCATAAATAGAGGAAATCAGCCATGAGGAGAGGAAATCCTGTGAAGTGTGAAAATACTAACGGACTTTTTCTTTCTTTAACGGTTTTTATTTATTCACTTGTCAGAGAGAGAGAGAGAGAGAGAGAGATCAGAAGTGGGCAGAGAGCCAGGTAGAGAGAGGGTGGGAACCTTTTCCCTGCTGAGCACATTCCAAAGCAGGTCTCCATCCCAGGACCCTGACATCCTGACCTGAGCTGAAGGCAGAGGCTTAATCCACTGGGCCACTCAGGTGCCCAGGAGTGGACTTTTTAAGCCTTATGCCAAGTGAGATAAGTGAGACTGTGGAAGGCAAGTACTATCTGTATGTAGGTAGGGAGCTATAGATAGATACTAGTTTAGGTAGATTGATAGATACATAGAAAGATAGATGGATAGATAGGTATTATCGATAGATGATAGATAGATATTTTCCCCTTCTAGGTGGAATCTGAAACCAAGAAGAGACAAGGAGAAGAGCAAACTCAGCAAAAGCCTTCTGATGGAAGGAACCAGAAGCAGAGGGCAGAGGGAGGGGCAGGGATGGAATGAATCGTGGAAAGGTACAAACTTCCAGTTTTAAGAGAAAGATGTAAGAGGGATGTAGTGTACAACCTTATGACTAGAGCTCATACTGCTCTATGGCATGTTAGAGAGGTGTTAAGAGAGCCCATTTGGAGAGATCTCATCACACAAGAAGAACCTTTCCTTTCTTTGCTCTTGCCTTTCTCTTTCTTTTTTTATTTTTAATTAATTTATTTATTTTTATTTCTTTTCAGCATAACAGTATTCATTGTTTTGCACCACACCCAGTGCTCCATGCAATACTTGCCCTTTCTCTTTCTATCTCTAAGAGAGGATGGTGGTGAACTCCACTAATTCTGTTCATCCTTTTAGGGCCTAGGAAAATGAAATCATTATGTTGTGTAGCTGAAATGTCAATGTCAATTCTTTCAATACAACTGGGCCATAAATATTTTACTATTCATAATGAGCCTCAGGAAAGTTGACTTGGTAAAGGAATGACACGTAAGCAAAACTGGAAACAGCAGGAGCTAAAGTCAGTAGATTATGATAGGCATAGGAACATCCAAGCCCCTTGCATCAACAATGGATTCTGAGTGGAAAAATCAGTGAAGGAAAAATCAAGCAGATGAAATAGAATGTTCAATCTGGGTTCTGTTTCAAAACATGATCAAGGAATAAAAGGTCTCAAGAAATTAACTCTGAAACATACCTTCTCGCCTAAAGTTGTCCCATGTGGGGCAATTCTGTTTTTAAACCTTGAAGTAAGCACAGAAGGACAACATTTTGTTTGCTCCATGTTGTCTCAAGGAATATGGCTGAAGTCGAATGGCTGAGATAGAATCTACCTGGAAAGAGTGTAAAGGGCCAGATGAAATGGTCCTGTGTTCATTTCTCCATCTTTGCAGCTTTTCAGTGTAATTTATTGTTAGGTCATGACGTCCATAAAGTTCACGGAGTACATTCTAAATGTCTTAAAAGCATTAATGTCTTTGTCCAACCTCCCTGGAACCCACCTTCCCATCTCATTGCATCTTGTCAATCTAAACCTCTTTAGTATGAGTCAGACACTTCCTATGAGCACCTCCTTCCAGCCCTTGGCAAACACCATTCTACTTTCTGTCCTTTGGAATCTACTTTGGGTAGGTCTTAAGAGTGGTGTCAAAGTTGGTATTTTCATGCATACTCCTCTCACTTAGCATACTACCCTCAAGGCTCGCCCATGGAGTGGCACCTGTCAATGTTTTCGTCCTCCTTACAGAATGAATACTATCCCAACGTCTGTATATAAAACATCTGTTCCTCCCCGGACAGATATTTGGATTGCATTCATGGGTTAGCTTTTAGGAACAACGCTGCCATGAAAAGGTGTGCTCAGATAAGTCTTCAAGACCATAGTGTTCATTAATTTGGGTATCTACCACAGAACAGCAAGTGCTAAAACACATGGTAATTCTAATGGGGATTTTTTCAAAACATTTTATTTATTCATTTGTCAGCATGAGACAGCGATCCCAGTTTGGGCAGAACGCTCGTGAGAATTGGCCGGAAAACGCACGATAAATCCGCATCAGGCGCCACACGGGCCTGGCCCGGGATCCCGAGGAGTTGCGCTGAACTCCACCAGAAAGCCCTCTGTGAGACAGGCGCAGGCGAGGCCGACGCCTCCTGCTCCTCAGCCTCCGCACGTCCCCTCCCTGGCGCCGGAAGGTGGGCCCGGGCCTGACCCAAAGCCCTGGCACAAACCGTGGCCTGCTCTCTCAGCCTTCCGTTTCAACAGACCTGTTCCTCGGGGTCTCCAAATGGGGAACCCTGGGTCCCACGCCATGAGTCTCCCTACCACCCTGGCGCAAATGGTGCCTTTCATAGCGGCGGACAAGCCTCCCAGCGAGAGAGACCTGCGATTCCTCGCAGAGGCCAGTCGCATGTAGGGGCGCCCCCGCTGCCTGAATAGTCGGAGGCGGATGCCCCGCCACAACTCCTGCCTCAACTCGGCTCCGGGAAAGCTGACCTGCGCCGGGGCCCCCGTTGGGCCGCGTCGTCTCAGGGCGTTTTCCCGGTGACCACCACATGCCCCGAGCAAGAACGGGCCCTTGGCCACGGGGAACAGGGCGGTCCGCAGGGCTGCTCAACGCCGGTCAATTCTCAAGAGCGTTCTTCCCAAACTGATCCGGGTTTGGGCAGAATGCTCTTGAAAATTGGCCGGAAAACTCCTGGGGAACCCGCTTCGGGTGCCACATGTCTGCAGGTCTGCCCCCTGGGCCTGTCCCGGGATCCCGAGGGGTCGCGTCTGAACTCCGACGCAAAGCCCTCTGTGAGTCAGGTGCAGGCGAGACTGACGCCTCCTGCTCCTCAGCCTCCACGGGTCCCTTCCCTGGAGCAGGCAGGTGGGCCCGGGCTTGACTCGAAGCCCTGACAAGAACCCTGGCCTGATCTCTCAGCCTTCAGTTTCAAGGGACCTTTCCCTTGGAGCCTCCAAATGGGGAACCCTTGGTCCCCCCCCCCCACGAGTCTCCCTACCACCCCGGCGTAAACGGTGACTTTTGGAGCGGTGGACAAGCCTCCGAGTGAGAGAGACCTGCGTTCCTCCGCAGACGCCAGCTGCATCCGGGGGCACCCCTGCAGCCCGAAAATTCGGAGGCGGACGCCCGGCCACAACCCCTGTCTTTACTCTGCTCTGGGAAAGCTGCCCTGCGCTGGGGTCCCAGATGGGCCAGTTCTTCGAGGCGCATTTTCCCCGGGATCCCGAGTGGTCGCGCCGAACTCCGCCGCAAAGCGCTCCATGAGTCAGGCGCATGCGAGGCAGACGCCTGCTGCTCCTCAGCCTCCGCAGGTGTCCTCCCTGGCGCTGGCTGGTGGGCCCGGGCCTGACCCGAAGCCCTGGCACAAACCCTGGCCTGCTCTCTCAGCCTTCCGTTTCAAGGGACATGTCCCTTGGGGCCTCCAAATGGGGAACCCTGTGTCCAGCACCACGCATCTCCCTAGCTCCCCCGGCGCAAATGGTGCCTTTCGGAGCGGCGGACAAGCCTCCGAGCGAGAGAGACCTGCGATCCCCCACAGAGGCCAGCCGCATCTGGGGGTGCCCCCGCTGCCTGAATATTAAGAGGCGGACGCCCGGCCACAACCCCTGCCTCAACTCTGCTCTGGGAAAGCTGCCCTGGGCCAGGGCCCCCGGGTGGGCCGCGTCGTCTCAGCGCATTCTCCCAGTGACCGCCACATACCTCGAGCTACAACGAGCCCTCGGCCACGGGGAACAGGGCGGTCCGCAGGGCTGCCCAACGCCGAACAATTCTCACGAGCGTTCAGTCCAAACCGATCCCGGTTTGGGCAGAACGCTTTTGAGAATTGGCCAGAAAACACCCAACGAACCCGCTTCAGGTGCTGCACGTCTGCACATCCGTCCCCAGGGCCTGGCCTGGGATCCCGAGGGGTTAGACCAAACTCCACCCCAAAGACCTCCGTGAGTCAGGCGCAGGCGAGGCCGACGCCTCCTGCTCTTCAGCCTCGGCGGGTTCCCTCCCTGGCGCTGGCAGGTGGGCCCGGGCCTGACCCAAAGCCCTGACACGAACACTGGCCTGCTCTCTCAGCCTTCCGTTTCAAGGGACCTGTTTCTTGGGACCACCAACTGGGGAACCCAGGGTCCCGCGCCAGGAGTCTCTAAACCACCCCGGCACAAACGGTTCCTTTCTGAGCAGCGGACAAGCCTCCGAGTGAGAGAGACCTGTGTTCCCCCGCAGAGGCCAGCCACATCCGGGGGCACCCCCCCACCCGAAAATTCGAGGGCAGACACCCGGCCACAACACCTACCTCAACTTTGCACTGGGAAAGCTTCCCTGCGCCGGGGGCCCAGGGTGGCCTGTGTCGTCTCGGCGCATTTTCCCGGTGTCCGCCACATGCCCCGAGCAAGAACGGGCCCTCAGCCACGGGGAACAGGGCGGTCCGCAGGGCTGTCCAAAGCCGGCCAATTCTCATGAGCGTTCTGCCCAAACCGATCCCGGTTTGGGGAGCATGCTCGTGAGAATTAGACGGAAAATGCTCGACGAACCCGCTTCGGGCGCTGCACGTCTGCAGATCCGCCCCCTGGGCCTGGCCCGGGATCCCAAGGCTTCCAGTCCGAACTCTGCCAGAAAGTCCTCCGTGAGTCAGGCGCAGGCGAGGCCGACACCTGCTGCTCCTCAGCCTCCGAGGGTAACCTCCCTGGCGCCGGCAGGTGGGCCCGGGCCTGAACCGAAGCCCTGGCACGAACCCTGGCCTGCTCTCTCAGCCTCCTGTTTCAAGGGACCTGTTCCTCAGGGCCTCCAACTGGGGAACCCAGGGTCCCGCGCCACAAGTCTCCCTACCACCCTAGCACAAACGGTGCCTTTCGGAGCGGCGGACAAGCCTCCGAGCAAGAGAGACCTGCGTTCCCCTGTAGAGGCGAGCCACTTCCAGGGGCGCCCACGCCGCCCAAAATTGGGAGGCGGACGTCCGGCCACAACCCCTGCCTCAACTCTGCTATGGGAAAGGTTCCCTGCGCTGGGGCCCCCGGTTGGGCCTCGTCCACTCGGTGCATTTTCCCGGTGTCTGCCACATGCCCCGAGAGGGAACGGGCCCTCGGCCAGGGGGAACAGGGCGGTCCGCAGGGCTGTCCAAAGCTGGCCAATTCTCATGAGCGTTCTGCCCAAACCGATCCTGGTTTGGGGAGTATGCTCATGAGAATTAGACGGAAAATGCTCCACGAACCCTCTTCAGGCGCCACACGTCTGCAGGTCCGCCCCCTGGGCATGGCCCAGGATCCTGAGGGGTCTCGTCCGATCTCCGCCAGAAAGCCCTCTGTGAGTCAGGCACAGGCGAGGCCATTGCCTCCTACTCCTCAGTGTCCTCAGGTCCCCTCCCTAGCGCCGGCAGGTGAGCCCGGGCATGACCCGAAACCCTGGCACAAACCCTTGCCTGCTCTCTCAGCCTTCTGTTTCAAGGGACCTGTCTCTTGGGGCCTCCAACTGGGGAACCCAGGGTCCAGCGACACGTGTCTCCCTACCACCCCGGCACAAACGGTGCCTTTCATAATGGCGGACAAGCTTCCAAGCGAGAGAGACCTGTGATCCCCCCGCAGAAGCCAGCCGCATCCGGGGTCGCCCCCGCCGTCTGAATAGTCGGACGTGGACGCCCGGACACAACCCCTGCCTCAACTGTGCTCCGGGAAAGCTGCCTTGCACTGGAGCCACCGGGTGGGCCATGTCTTCTCAGCGTGTTTTCCCGGTGTCCGCCACATGCCCTGAGCAGGAACGGGTCCTCGGCCATGGGGAACAGGTCCGCCCACAGGGCCGCCCAACGCCGGCCAATTCTCACGAGCATTCTGCCCAGACCGATCCTGGTTTGGGCAGAACGCTCGTGATAATTGGCCGGAAAATGCCTGGCGAACCCGCTTCGGGCACCGCACGAATGCAGGTCTGCCCCCAGGGCCTGGCCCGGGATCCTGAGGGGTCGGACTGACCTGTGCCGCAAAGCCGTCCAAGAGTCAGGAGCAGGCGAGGCCGATGCCTCCTGCTCTTCATTCTCAGCGGGTACCCTCCCTGGTGCCAGCAGGTGGGCCCGGGCCTGACCCCAAGCCCTGACAAGAACCCTGGCCTGTTCTCTCAGCCTTCGGTTTCAAGGGACCTGTCCCTCGGTCCTCTAACAGGGGAACTCTGGGTCCCGTGCCACGAGTCTCCCTACCACCCTGGCGTAAACGGTGACTTTCGGAGCGGCAGAAAATCCTCCAAGCGAGAGAGACCTGCGTTCCCCCGCAGACGCCAGCCGCATCTGGGGGTGCCCCCGCCGCCCAAAATGTCTGAGGTGGACGCCCGGCCAAAACCCCATCCTCAACTCTGCTCCGGGAAAGCTGCACTGCGCCGGGGACCCCAGGTGGGCCACATCATCTAGGCGAGTTTTCCTGGTGTCCGACACATGCCCCGAGCGAGAACAGCCCCTCGGCCACGGGGAACAGGACGGTCCGCAGGGCCGCCCAATGTCGGGGAATTCTCAAGAGCGTTCTGCCCAAACCAATCCCGGTTTGGGCAGAACGCTCGTGAGAATTGGCCGGAAAATGCCCGGCGAACCCGCTTTGGGCGCCGCACGTCTGCAGGTCCGCGCCCTAGGCTTGGCCCGGGATCCCAAGTGGTCGCTCCAAACTCCACCGCAAAGCCCTCCGTGAGTTGGGCGCACTCGAGGCCTACACCTCCTGCTCCTCAGCCTCTGCGGGTGTCCTCCCTGGCGCTGGCTGGTGGGCCCGGGCCTGACCCGAAACCCTGGCACGAACCCTGGCCTGCTCTCTCAGCCTTCCGTTTCAAGGGACATGTCTCTTGGGGCGTCCAAATGGGGAACCCTGGGTCCCACGCCACGAGTCTCCTTAACTCCCCGGCGGAAATGATGCCTTTCTAGAAGCGGACTAGCCTCTGAGCGAGAGAGACCTGCGATCCCCCACAGATGCCAGCCGCAACCAGGGGCGCACCTGCCGCCCAAAAATTCATAGGGGGACGCCCGGCCACAACCCCTGCCTCAACTCTTCCCCGGGAAAGCTGCCCTGCGCCTGGGTCCCCGGATGGGCCGCGTCATCTTGGCGCGTTTTCCTAGTGTCCGCCACATGCCCCGAGTGAGAACGGGCCCTCGGGCACGGGGAACAGGGCAGTCCGCAGGGCTGCCCAATGCCAGTCAATTCTCAAGAGCGTTCTGCCCAAACCGACCCAGGTTTGGGCAGAACGCTCATGAGAATTGGCTGGAAAATGCCCGGGGACCCTCTGGGGCACCTCACGTCTGCACATCCGCCCCCTGGGCCTGGCCCAGGATCCCGAAGGGTCAAGTCCGAACTCCGCCGCATAGCCTTCTGTGAGTCAGGCACAGGCGAGGCCGATGCCTCCTGCTCTTCAGCCTTGGCAGGTCCCCTCCCTGCCGCCAGCAGGTGGGACCAGGCCTGACCCGAAACCCTGACAAGAACCCTGGCCTGTTCTCTCAGCCTTCATTTTCAAGGGACCTGTCCCTCGGGGCCACTAACAGGGGAACCCTGGGTCCCGAGCCACAAGTCTCCCTACCAACCCAGCGTAAACGGTGACTTTCGGAGCGGTGGAAAAGCCTCTGAGCGAGAGAGACCTGTGTTCCCCCGCAGACACCAGCCGCATCCGAAAATTCGGAGGCTGACGCCCGACCACAACCCCTGCCTCAACTCTGCTCCGGGAATGCTGCCCTGCGCCGGGGTCCCCAGATGGGCCGCGTTGTCTCGGCACGTTTTCCCAGTGTCCGCCACATGCCCTGAGCGAGAACGGGCCCTTGGCCACGGGGAACAGGGCGGTCCGCAGGGCCCTGTTCCGGGATCGGTTTGGGCAGAACGCTCATGAGAATTGGCCAGAAAATGCCCGGCGAACCCTCTTTGGGCACTGCACGTCTGCAGGTCCGCGCCCTGGGCCTGGCCCGGAATCCCAAGGGGACACGCCAAACCGCCGCAAAGGCCTCCGTGAGTCAGGCGCAGGCAAGGCTGACGCCTCCTGCTCCTCAGCCTCTGTGGGTCCCACCCTGGCGCCGGCAGGGGGGCCCGGGCCTGATCCAAAGCACTGGAATGAACACTGGCCTGCTCTCTCAGCCTTCCGTTTCAAGGGACATGTCCCTCGTGGCCTCCAAATTGGGAACCCTGGGTCCCGCGCCACGAGTCTCCCTACCACCCCGGTGCAAATGGTGCCTTTCGGAATGGCGGACAAGCCTCCGAGCGAGAGAGACCTGAGTTCCCCTGCTGAGGCCAGCGTCTTCCGGGGGTGCCCCCGCCACCCGAAAAGTCGGAGGTGGACGCCCGTCCACAATCCCTGCCTCAACACTGCTCTGGGAAAGCTGCCCTGCTCCGGCGCCCCCGGGTCAGCCGCGACGTCTCAGCGCATTTTCCCTATGTCCGCCACATGCCCCGAGTGAGAACGGGCCCTCGGCCACGGGGAACAGGGCGGTCTGCAGGGCCACCCACCGCCGCCCAATTCTCTCGTGCTTTCTGCCCAAATCGGTCCTGATTTTGTAGTGGAAGAACCTGGTCTCCTTTCTAAACCACCCCCACCATCTACTGTCCCCCAGGCCAGAATCCCAGATTCTGCTATAGTGCAGAAATCATTTCCTCACCTCAACCCCCAGCGGAGCCTGCATAGGTACTGGAAGATCAGAACTGCCCTTCCCCAATGCCATAACCCTAACCCTAATTTGTGTTTTCAGGCTTTCTTTTACTGGGGCCTCTCCCACAGCCCTCTGGCTTGGGAATCCTGGAGTCACACCGCAGGAGTCCACCTGCCAGTCAGCAGGTAACGTACCTTTGGAGCTGCACAGGACCTTCCGAGCAGTGAAAAAATGGGTGTCCCCATGAGTACTCCTCCACGTTCTCTGGCACCACAGATCCTGATGTGCTGTCTGACCACCTCCCTCATCTCGGCTCCTTGGGGGAACCCACCTCAAGACCAGCATTTCCGGCCTGCCACACCCCTACCTCAGCTCTCCTTAGGGACCTCTGTCAGCTCTAGGCAGACCTGGAACTCCACTGCCTGCTGCAGTGCTCTGGGATCCTCTCTCCTCTTCTCAATTGACATCGGCCCAAGGTTTTCTTGAAAAGGGGGAAGGCTACCTCTTGACTTCTTGACACCTCCTTTCCTCTTCTTCCCTATTTCTCTCCACTTACCTTTGTACCTGGGCCACCTGGAAAGAACATAACCATCGAACATGGACGTGCTCTCACATCTGAATCTTCCTGGAAGCTTTCCGAGGGCTCCTTATGCAAGCAGAAACCAGTGTATTCTACCACAGTGTGTTTGAAAATGATCATCAAGAGAACAAGAGAGCAAAAATCACTCCATTTTTACCTCATGCTTTCAATGGGGTACATGAAGTAGAACAAGGTCTTCTATATTCCTTCCTTGACTTCCATTCCAATTTGTTTCCATGCAGTGGTCATTCTTTTGCTATGGTAGGATTGCGTGATTCCTCACCTGCACAGAACACTCAGATTCAAAACAAGCACCCTCCCTAATAGCCATCACCCATTGAACCCTTCCCCTCCACACCCCTGCTCTCTAGTCACGTTCGGTTGGTGCTCTAAGTTTGAGTCTCTTTCCTCATTGACCTAGCTTTCTCCCCTCACTATATTCATGTTTTCTTTCCAAAATTCCATAGAAGTCAAATTATAGGCTATTGGTCATTTCTTACTGATTTTGCTTAGCTAAATCCACTCTAGATCCATCCACATCCTTGTAAATGGTAAGATTTCATTCTTTCTGAACCTGGCTCCTATTCCATTAAGAATATGTGGGAGGCTAGATATCTACATTCATATATATATATATATATATATATATATATATATATATATATATCGCTTATCAGCGAATGGACTTTGGGACTCCCTCCATCGTTTCACTATGGTTGATAATGCTCGTGTCCATATCACAGTGCTTGTACCCCATTGAATGTGCATTTTTGTGCCCTTTAGGGAAATACCTAGGAGGGCAACTGCTGGATCCTAGGGTTGTTCAGTTCTTAGCTTTCGGAGGAACCACCACACTCTTTTCCAGAGTGGCTGCAACAATCCGCATGCCCACCGATGGTGCAGGAGAATTCTGCTGGAAGCAGAACATTCCCTGCTGGCAATTTCCTAAGGAGGAAACAGAAAACCTGGGGCGTAACATGACTCACCCAGCGCCCGGCAAGCAGCCCCAGAAATTCACCCCAGGGTTGCTGACGTCATGCCCTGGGAAGCCATCAGAATGCCTCTATCCATTGGAATTCCCAAAGACTCTCCTTCTGACTCACCACCCCTGAAACTGCAGAGAAAGGATGCCATGGCCAACTCTCTGGATGGTCCTCTGAGGGAAACTAGAAAGTCAAGCTTCCATTTTCAATCGTCCAAGGCTCCTTGAAATCCATTGGAATGTTCTCTCTGCCCTCATCGGAACTCTTTGGATAAAAAAGACAAATTCATTAGGACCCATCACCTTGGACAAAGGAGAATCCATTCTACAAGCCTTTATATGACCACAGACAGCCACCTCACTCTAGATGCCGACCATTCCACCACAGCCTAGGACCCATGGAATCAACACTGTTCGATGAAGGAATGCAATCTAGGTCCCAAAGACATACCGAGTCCATCTCACCTTCCTTTTCAAATCCAAGGGATTGCCTAGGAAAGAGATGTTCCAAATACCTTTGTGAGCCAGAAATAAGCAGAGAAAATGAGATCTCCTGCCAGGTGCTCCCCGCAAGGAAACTCAGGAACCCTAGCACCCACTCCCCATTGCTGACAGCTGTGTTCGTGTGACTTTTTGGCTCCACTGGAGATGAGGGAAAACCCAGGATGGTGGGGGTGAAAGACAATTTTTACCTCCCATGCTGGCGTGGATGTGCCACTGTGCCCCACGGGCCTGCTGTTTTCTCTGAATCCTGACGCCCTGGGACAAGCTGCACGACAGATTCAGATGCTGATTTCCAGACTTCAGGTCTCCTGGAGCCAGAGCGAAGAAGGGTTGTCAGGTGTGGATAAGTATGCCCCTCCCACCTAAAGCCTACACACCTGCTCCAATTCCTGGGAGAAGGAGAGACACATGCTTGTTTCTTAAGTGGTCATTCACTTCCTTCTAAAGCTGGCCAGTGCCCTTGTCCTTTTTGGAGAAGCAAATAGACTCTTCCAAACAGACACTCAACTTCTCGGTTCCAAAGGTACCATGGGTCGAGTTGGGTTCCCCCGGCTCCAGACCCCCACCGGGAGGACCCTCCTGAACCATCCTGAACAGCACATCCCCACCCAACCTGGGGCAACAGGGCACAGTGCTGAGTGGGGGCCTGACTCCAGCAATTCTTATCACCACTCTTGAGCCTGGGGAAACAGAGACTTCAGCTCAACACTCTGTCCTGTAAAAACAAGCTGCAGGGCCTCACTTTTCTGGGTCTCTCACCCAGCACCTCACCACTGCTCTCAGAACCAGCAGCATGCACATACTCCTCTTCTGGTGTGTTTGCCATGGCAGCTCGCCGCTGCCTCCAGTGTTGGAAAGCAGCATTGCACCCTACCATGCTCTCGGGTTCCACAGCTCACCACAATCTCCAGTGGCTTGAATTGGCACAGCAGAGCCTTCTGCAGATTCTTAATGCAGCTCCCAAACCCTCCACAGGTCTAAAGCCACACTGACAATGTCCCTCCAGATAGGGACATCTAGACCAACCCCATTAGGGCACAGGCCACCCAAGCAGAAATGGTGCCTTTCAAGGCTGCAAAAACCTTGGAACAAGAGAAAACTTCCAGCACCCACTGACAGAACCAATTACAGGCGCCCCAGAGGCCCGAAAAGTCAGAGGTAGACGCCGGAGCACAACAACTCCCTCAACACTGCTCTGGGAAAGTTCCCCTGTGCCGGCCCACTGGGTGGGCCCATCATCCCGGCTCGTTTTCCGGGTGTCCGCCACATACCCCGAGCGAGAACAGGCCTGCGGCCACGGGGAACAGGGCGGTCCGCAGGGCTGCCCAACGCGGGCCACCCAAAGCGATTCGGTTTGGGCAGAAGACTCGTGAGAATTGGCCAGAAAAAGGCCGGCGAACCCCCTTCGGGAGCATCACCTCTCCAGGTCCACCCCCTGAGCCTGGATCAGGATCCCGAGCGTTCCTGTCCGAACTCCGCCGGAAAGCCCTCCATGAATCAGGCGCAGGCAGGGCCGACGCCTCCTGCTTCTCAGCCTCCGTGGGTCCCCTCCCGGTCTAAGGCAAGTGGGCCTGGGCCTCAACCGAAGCACTGGCACGCACCCTGGCCTGCTCTCTCAGCCTTTGGTTTCAGGGGACCTGTCCCGCGGGGCCTCCAACTGGGGAACCCTGGGTCCCGTGCCACGAGTCTCCCTACCACCCCGGCGCAAATGGTGCCTTTCTGAACAGCGGACAAGCCTCCGAGCAAGAGAGACCTGCGTTACCCCACAGAGGCCAGCCGCTTCCGGGGACGCCCCCGCCGCCCGAAAATTCGGAGGCGGACCACCGTCCACAGTCCCTGCCTCAACTGCTCCAGGAATGCTGCCCCACGCTGGAGCCCCTGGGTGGACCGCGACGTCTCGACGCATTTTCCCGATGTCTGCCACATGCCCCGAGTGAGAACAGGCCCTCGGCCACGGGGAACAGGGCGGTCCGCAGGACTGCCCAATGCCGGCCAATTCTCACAAGTGTTCTGCCCAAACCAATCCCGGTTTGGGCAGAATGCTCGTGAGAATTGGCCAGAAAACGCCCGGCCAACACGCTTCGGGTGCTGAACGTCTGCAGGTCCGCCCCCTGGGCCTGGCCATTGATCCCAAGGGGTCGATTCCGAACTCCACCTGAAAGCCCCCGTGAGTCATGTGGGGGCGAGGCCGATGCCTACTGCTCCTCAGCCTCAGTGGGTCCCCTCCCGGTCGCCGGCAGGTGGGCCCGGGCCTCACCTCTTCCTTCCTTCCTGAGGGAAGTGTGTTTTAGGACAGATTAGCGGGAGTGTTGAGTCTAAAGAAGGATGAAAGCTTTTGGAATTGACTGTTGAAAAGATGAAAAGTCACGTACAGAGCCCTGGTCTCAGAAGTCAATGCCTGTGATCATAGGAATGTCTTTGTTCACTGAAACTGCTTCAGGCAGACACCCACTCGTGGCAGTGTCTTCCCAGTGGAGGAAAGAAGATAGAACAAGGACGGACTTTGG
Organism: Mellivora capensis; assembly: GCA_004024625.1. NCBI lineage: Eukaryota > Metazoa > Chordata > Mammalia > Carnivora > Mustelidae > Mellivora > Mellivora capensis. The sequence goes on along the minus strand of PISX010017680.1, from coordinate 10,078 downwards.
GCAAGATGCATTCTATAAGTTAAGTGCATGCTACCTCCCTCAGACTTCCAAAACATATTATGGAAAGGAACGACCTGTTGTCATCCCAAACTCTGCCCATGTCGAAAACGCTTCACGTCGTGAAGGAGGTGTGTTTTAACAGATTCACGAGAGTGGTGAATCTAAAAAAGGATGGAAGCTTTTGGAACTGACCGTTGAAAAGATGAAGAGTCATGTACAGAGCCCTAGTTTCAGACGTCAATGCATATGAGCATAGGAACGTCTTTGTTCACTGAAACTACTTCAGGCAGACAACCATTTGTGGCAGTCTCTTCCCAGTGGAGGAAAGAAGATAGAACAAGGCCAGACCCTGGGCAAGTTACATCCTGTGAGGTCAGTGCATGCTCCCTCCCTCAGACTTCCTAAACGTCCTTTGGAAGACCACGACCGGGGGTCTTCCCCACTGTCTGCCCATGTCGAAAACGCTTCAAATGTTTTGAGGGAAATGTGCTTTAGGAGAGATTCGCAAGAGTGTTGAGACTATCGAAGGTTGGAAGCTTTTGGAATTGACTCTGTTTAAGAGATGAAGTGTCACGTAAAGAGCCCTTGTATCAGACGGCAACGCCTGTGAGCACAAGACAGTCGTTGTTCAGTGAAAATGCATCAGGCAGGCACCCATTCGTGGCTTTGCCTTTTGTGTGGAGGAAGGAACATAGAACAAGGACGGACTCTGGGCCAGTGGCATACCATGAGTTCAGTGCATGCTATCTCGCTTAGACTTCCAAAACGTATTTTGGAAGAGCACGACCAGTGGTCATCCCCACTGTCAGCCGCATGTCGAAAAGGCTTTTAATTCAGGACGGAACTGGGCTTTGGGACAGATTCACGTGAGTGTTGAGACTATTGAAGGATGGAAGCTTTGGGGACGGATTGTGTTGAAAGATGAAGAGTCCCGTACAGAGCCCTAGTCTCAGACGTCAACGCCTGTGAGCATAGGAATGTCTTTGTTCACGGAAACTGGTTCAGGCAGACACCCACTCGTGGCAGTGTCTCCCCAGTGGAGGACAGAAGATAGAACAAGGACGGACTCTGGGCAAGTTGCATTCTGTGGGTTAAGAGCATGCTACCTCCCTTAGACTTCCAAAACATATTATGGAGGAGCACGCTCTGTGGTCACCCCCATCTCTGCCCATGTGGAAAATGCTTCAATCGTCCAGAGGGAAGTGTGTCTTAGGACAGATTCACAGGAGTGTTGAGCCTACAGGAGGATGGAAGCTTTTGGAATTGATTCTGTTGAAAAGATGAAGAGTCCCGTGCAGAGCCCTAGTCTCAGACGTCAACACCAGTGAGCATAGGAATATCTTTGTTCACGGAAGCTGGTTCAGGCAGACACCCACTCGTGGCAGTGTCTCCCCACTGGAGGACAGAAAATAGAACAAGGACGGATTCTGGGCAAGTTGCATTCTGTGGGTTAAGAGCATGCTACCTCCCTCAGACTTCCAAAACATATTATGGAGGAGCACGCTCTGTGGTCACCCCCATCTCTGCCCATGTGGAAAATGCTTCAATCGTCCAGAGGGACGTGTGTTTTAGGACAGATTCGCGGGAGTGTTGAGCCTACAGAAGGATGGAAGCTTTTGGAATTGACTCTGTTGAAAAGATGAAGAGTCGCGTGCAGAGCCCTGGTCTCAGACGTCAAAGCCTGTGAGCCTAGGAATGTCTTTGTTCACGGAAACTGCTTCAGACAGACACCCGTTCGTGGCAGTGTATTCCCAGTGGAGGAAAGGAGATAGAACAAGGACGGACTCTGGGCAAGTTGCATTCTGTGAGTTAAGTGCATGCTACCTCCCTCAGACTTCCAAAACATATTATGGAAGGGCATGACCTGTGATCATCCCCTTCTCTGCCCATGTCGAAAACGCTTCAATCGTCGTGAGGGAGGTATGTTGTAACAGATTCACGAGAGTGGTGAATCTAAAGAAGGTTGGAAGCTTTTGGAACTGACTGTTGAAAAGATGAAGAGTCACGTACAGAGCCCTAGTTTCAGACGTCAACGCATGTGAGCATAGGAACGTCTTTGTTCACTGAAACTTCTTCAGGCACACAACCATTTGTGGCAGTCTCTTCCCAGTGGAGGAAAGAAGATAGAACAAGGCTGGGACCCTAGGCAAGTTGCATCCTGTGAGGTCAATGCATGCTCCCTCCCTCAGACTTCCTAAACATCCTTTGGAAGACCACGACCTGTGGTCTTCCCCACTGTCTGACCATGTCGAAAACGCTTCTAATGTTTTGAAGGAAATGTGCTTTAGGAGAGATTCGCGAGAGTGTTGAGACTATCGAAAGTTGGAAGCTTTTGAAATTGACTCTGTTGAAAAGACGAAGAGTCGCGTACAGAGCCCTTGTTTCAGATGTCAACGCCTGTGAGCACAAGACAGTCATTGTTCAATGAAACTGCTTCAGGCAGGCACCCATTCGTGGCTTTGCCTTTTGTGTGGAGGAAGAACATAGAACAAGGACAGACTCTGGGCCAGTTGCATACTGTAGTTCAGTGCCCGCTACCGCCCTTAGACTTCCAAAACATATTTTGGAAGAGCACGACCAGTGGCCATCCCCACTGTCAGCCGCATGTCGAAAAGGCTTCTAAATTCGGGACGGAACTGGGCTTTGGGACAGATTCGCGTGAGTGTTGAGACTATTGAAGGATGGAAGCTTTGGGGACGGACTGTGTTGAAAGATAAATAGTTGCATACAGCTTTGGAATTGACTCTGTTGAAGAGATGAAGTGTCACGTACAGAGCCCTTGTATCATATGGCAACGCCTGTGAGTATAAGACAGTCGTTGTTCAGTGAAACTGCTTCAGGCAGGCACCCCTTCGTGGCTTTGCCTTTTGTGTGGAAGAAGGAACATAGAACAAGGACGGACTCTGGGCCAGTTGCATTCTGTGATTTAAATGCATGCTACCTCCCTTAGACTTCCAAAACATATTATGGAGGAGCACGCTCTGTGGTGATCCCCTTCTCTGCCCATGTCGAAAATGCTTCAATCGTCGTGAGGGAGATGTGTTGTAACAGATTCACGAGAGTGGTGAATCTAAAGAAGGATGGAAGCTTTTGGAACTGACCGTTGAAAAGACGAAGAGTCACGTACAGAGCCCTAGTTTCAGACGTCAACCCATGTGAGCATAGGAACGTCTTTGTTCACTGAAACTTCTTCAGGCACACAACCATTTGTGGCAGTCTCTTCCCAGTGGAGGAAAGAAGATAGAACAAGGCCGGACCCTGGGCAAGTTGCATCCTGTGAGGTCAATGCATGCTCCCTCCCTCAGACTTCCTAAACGTCCTTTGGAAGACCGCGACCTGTGGTCTTCCCCACTGTCTGCCCATGTCGAAAACGCTTCGAATGTTTTGAAGGAAATGTGCTTTAGGAGAGATTCACGAGAGTGTTGAGACTATCGAAGGTTGGAAGCTTTTGGAATTGACTCTGTTGAAAAGACGAAGAGTCGCGTACAGAGCCCTTGTTTCAGATGTCAACACCTGTGAGCACAAGACAGTCGTTGTTCAGTGAAACTACTTCAGGCAGGCACCCATTCGTGGCTTTGCCTTTTGTGTGGAGGAAGAACATAGAGCAAGGACGGACTCTGGGCCAGTTGCATACTGTGAGTTCAGTGCCCGCTACCACCCTTAGACTTCCAAAACATATTTTGGAAGAGCACGACCAGTGGCCATCCCCACTGTCAGCCGAATGTCGAAAAGGCTTCTAAATTCGGGACAGAACTGGGCTTTGGGACAGATTCGCATGAGTGTTGAAACTATTGAAGGATGGAAGCTTTGGGGACGGATTGTGTTGAAAGATGAAGAGTCACGTACAGCTTTTGGAATTGACTCTGTTGAAGACATGAAGAGTTGCATACAGAGCCCTGGTCTCAGACGTCAAAGCCTGTGAGCCTAGGAATGTCTTTGTTCACGGAAACTGCTTCAGGCAGACACCCATTCGTGGCAGTGTCTTCCAGGTGGAGGAAGGAAGGTAGAACAAGGACGGACTCTGGGCAAGTTGCATTCTGTGAGTTAAGTGCATGCTACCTCCCTCAGACTTCCAAAACATATTATGGAAGGCCACGACCTGTGGTCATCCCCATCTCTGCCGATTTCGAAAACGCTTCAATCGTCGTGAGGGAATTGTGTTGTAACAGATTCACGAGAGTGGTGAATCTAAAGAAGGATGGAAGCTTGTGGAACTGACCGTTGAAAAGATGAAGAGTCGCTTACAGAGCCCTAGTTTCAGACGTCCACGCATGTGAGCATAGGAACATCTTTGTTCACTGAAACTTCTTCAGGCAGACAACCATTTGTGGCAGTCTCTTCCCAGTGGAGGAAAGAACATAGAACAAGGACGGACTCTTGACAATTTGCATTCTGTGAGTTAAGTGCTTGCTACCTCCCTTAGACTTTCAAGACATATTATGGAAGAGCACGACCTCTTGTCATTCCTATCTCTGCCCATGTCGAAAACGATTCAATCGTCGTAAGGGAAGTGTGTTTTAGGACAGATTCGCAGGAGTTTTGAATGTAAAGAAGGATGGAAGCTTTTGGAACTGAGTGTTGAAAAGATGAAGAGTCACGTACAGAGCCCTAGTCTCAGACATCAACGCCTCTGAGCATAGAAATGTGTTTGTTCAGTGAAACTGCTTCAGGCAGACACCCATTCGTGGCAGTGTCTTCCCAGTGGGGGAAAGAAGATAGAACAAGGACGGACTCTGGGCTAGTTGCATACTGTGAGTTCAGTTCATGCTCCCTCCCCTAGTCTTCCAAAACGTTTTTTGGTAGAGCATGACCAGTGGTCATCCCCACTGTCTACCCATGTCGAAAACACTTAAAAATGTCATGAGGGAACTTTGCCTTAGGACAGATTCCTGTGAGTGTTGAGTCTATCGAAGGTGGGAAGCTTTGGGAACTTTCTGGTTTGAAAAGATTAAGAGTCGTGTACAGGACCCTTGTCTCGGATATGCATATCGGGGACCATAGGAAAGTGGGTATTCTGTAAAAACCCTTCAGGCGGACACCAATTTGTGGCTGTGTTTTCCCAGTCTTGGAAAGAAGCTAGAACAAGGACGGCCTCAGGGCAGGTTGGATACTGGGTGTTCAGTCCAGGCTACGGCTCGTAGGCCGCCCAAACCTATATTGGAAGAGCACGACCTTTGGTCACCCAAACTGTCAACTTCTGTCGAAAATGCTAAAAACACTGTGAGTCAAGTGTTCTTTAGGATAAATGTACGTCAGTTTAGAGGCGGTCGAAACGAGGACGCTGTTTGAATTGACTGGTTTGAAAACTAGAAGAGTCGTGTACAGGGCCCTACTCTCGAATGTCCATACTGGTGACCATAGGAAGGTCTGTGTCTCTGAAAAATCTTCAGGTGGACACCCATTCGTGGCACTGTCTACCCACTTGAGGAAAGAAGATAGAACAAGGACGGCCTCGGGACAGTTGGATACTGGGGGTTAAGTGCAGACTATGGCTCTGAGGCTTCCAATACGTATATTGGAAGAGCACGACCTGTGGTCTCCCAAACTGTTGACCTCTGTCGAAAACGCTACAAACGATGTGAAGACAAGTGCTCTTTAGGATAGTATCACAGAGTTTTGAGTCTGTCTAAATGCGGAAGCTGTTGGAACTGACTGGGTTGAAAACAAGAAGAGTCGTGTAGAGGGCCCTAGTCTCAGTTGTTCATAGTGGGAACCATAGGAAGGTCCGTGTCAGTGAAAAACCTTCAGGTGGACACCCATTGGTGGCATTGTCTACCCACTTGAGGAAAGAAGAATGAACAAGGACTCACTCGGGACAGGTTGGATACTGGGAGGTACGTGCAGGCTCTGGCTCTTAATCTTCCAAAACGTAAATTGGAAGAGCATGACCTCTGGTCACCAAATTCACCTCTGTCGAAACCGCTACAAACATTCTGAAATAAGTGTTCTTTAGGATACACTCACGACAGTTAAGAGTCTGTGGAAAAGCGGAAGCTGTTGGAACTGACTGGGTTGAAAACATAAAGAGTCACGTACAGCGCCCTAGTCTCAGATGTCCATATAGGGGACCATAGGAAGGTCTGAGTTCAGTGAAACACCTTCAGGTGGACACCCATTCATGGCAGTGTCTTCCCAGTTGAGGAAAGACGACAGAAAAAGGAGGGACTTTGCTCCATTTGAATACTGGGTGTTCAGTGCTGGCTACAGCTCTTAGGCTTCCAAAACGTTTATTGGAAGAGCACGACCTGTGGTCACCCAAACTGTCCACCTCTGTCGAAAGTGCTACAAACATTGTGAGCAAGTGTTCTTTAGGATAGACTCATGACAGTTTAGAGACTGTCCAAACACGGACGGTGTTGGAACTGACAGGGTTGAAAACATGAAGAGTCGCATACAGGGCCCTAGTCTCGGAGGTCCATACCGGGGACCATAGGAATGTGGGTATTCTGTGAAAACCCTTTTGGCGCACACCCATTCGTGGCAGTGTTTTCCCAGTCGAGGAAAGAAGATAGAACAAGGGCGGCCTCGGGTCAGGTTGGATACTGGGTGTTCAGTGCAGGCTATGGCTCGTAGGCTGCCAAAACTTATCTTGGAAGAGCACGACCTGTGGTCACCCAAACTTTCCACTTCTGTCAAAAACGCTACAAATATTGTGAGGCAGGTGCTTTTTAGGATAGACTCATGACAGTTTAGAGACTGTCCAAACGCAGATGCTGTTGGAACTGACTGGGTGGAAAACATGAAGAGTCGCAATCAGGGCCCTAGTCTCAGGTGTCCATACCGATGACCATAGGAAGGTCTATGTCAGTGAAAACATTCAGGTGGACACCCATTCGTGGCATTGTTACCCACTTGAGGAAAGAAGATAGAACAAGGACACACTCGGGACAGGTTGGATACTGGGAGTTAAGTGCAGCCTCCGGCTCTTAGGCTTCTAAAACCTATATTGGAAGAGCACGAACTGTGGTCATCCCAAATGTCTACCTCTGTCAAAACCACTCCAAACATCGTGAGGAAAGTGTCTTTTGGACAGCCTCGCGAGTTTTGAGACTGTTGAAACATGGAAGCTTTTAGAACTGACTGTGTTAAAAATGAAGTGTCACGAGCAGGTCCCTAGCCTTGGACATCCATTCCAGTGACCTTAAGAACGTCTGTGTTAAGTGAAACTTCTTCAGGCAGACACCCATTCGTGGCAGTGTCTTCCCAGTTGAGGGAAGATGATATAACAAGGACAGACTCTGAGCTGGTTGTATTCTCTAAGTTAAGTGCAGTCTATGGAACTTAGCCTACCAAAACTTATATTGGAAGAGCATGATCTGTGGTGATCCCCACTGTCTACCTCTGTCGAAAACTCTTCAAAGGTCTTGAGGGAAGTGTGCTTTAGGACAGACTCACGACAGTGTTCAGAGTGTGGAAACATGGAAGCTGTTGGAACTGACGGTGTTGAAAATAAGAAGAGTCGCATACAGGGCCCAAGGCTTGGATATCCATCCGGTGAATATCGAAAGTCTGTGTTCAGTGAAACTTCTTCAGGCGGGCACCCATTCATGGCAGTGTTTTCCCAGTTGAGGAAAGATGTTGGAACAAGGACGAACTCTGAGCTGGTTGTATTCTCTGAGTTAAGTGCAGGCTACAGCTCTTAGCCTTCCAAAACGTATATTGGGAGAGCACGGCCTGTGGTCATCGCAACTGTCTACCTCTGCCAAAAACGCTTTAAACATCTTGAGAGAAGTGTGCTTTAGGACGGACTCGCGCCAGTGTAGTGTTGTGGACACATGGAAGCTGTGGGAACTGACAGTGTGGAAAACATGAAGAGTTGCGAACAGGGCCCTAGTCTCAGACATCCATACCAGTGAACTTAAGAACGTCTGTGTTAAGTGAATCTTCTTCAGACGGACAACCATTCATGGCAGTGTCGTCCCAGTTGATGAAAGATGTTAGAATAGGGACAGACTCTGAGTTGCTTGTATTCTCTGACTTAAGTGCAGGCTACGGCTCTTAGCTTTCCACAACGTATATTGGAAGAGCCCAAGCTGTGGTCATCCCAATTGTCTACCTCTGTCGAAACCACTTCAAATGTCTTGAAGGAAGTGTCTTTAGGACAGCCTTGTGAGTTTTGAGACTGTCGAAACATGGAAGTTTTTGGAACTGACTGTTAAAAACATTAAGAGTCACGTACAGCACCCTAGTCTCGGATGTCCATACCGGTGACCATAAGAAGGTCTGAGTTCAGTGAAACGCCTTCAGATGGACACCCATTCATAGCATTGTCTAACCATTTGAGTAAAGAAGATAGAACAAGGACGCACTCGGGACAGGTTGGATACTGGGAGTTAAGTGCAGCCTCCGGCTCTTAGGCTTCCAAAACGTATATTGGGAGAGCACGACCTGTGGTCATCCAAACTGTCCACCTCTGTCGAAAACGCTACAAACGATGTGAAGGCAAGTGTTCTTTAGGATAGACACACGGGGTTTTGAGTCTGTTGAAACGCAGAAGCTGTTCAACTGACTGGGTTGAAAACAAGAAGAGTCGCATACAGGGCCCTAGTCTTGGATGTCCATAGCGGGGACCATAGGAAGGTCTGTGTCAGTAAAAAACCTTCAGGTGGACACCCATTCATTTCATTGTCTACCCACTTGAGGAAAGAAGATAGAAGAAGGACGGGCTCAGGGCAGGTTGGATACTGGGAGTTAAGTGCAGCCTCTGGCTCTTAGGCTTCCAAAACGTATATAGGAAGAGCACGACCTGTGGTCTCCCAAACTGTCTACCTCTGTCGAAAATGCTGCAAATGATGTGAAGGCAAGTGTTCTTTAGGATAGACTCATGGGGTTTTGAGTCTGTCGAAACGTGGAAGCTTATGGGACTGACTGGGTTGAAAACAAGAAGAGTCGCATAAAGGGCCCTGTCTCGGAAGTCCATACCAGGGACCATAGGAAGGTCTGTGTCTGTGAAAAACCTTCAGGTGGACACCCATTCGTGGCATTGTCTACCCACTTGAGGAAAGAAGATAGAACAAGGACACACTCGGGACAGGTAAGATACTGGGAGTTAAGTGCAGCCACCGGCTCTTAGGCTTCCAAAACTTATATTGGAAGAGCACGACCTGTGGTCACCCCAAACTCACCACCTCCATCGAAAAAGCTACAAACGTCGTGAGGCAACTGTTGTTTAGGGTAGACTCATGACAGTTTAGAGATGGTCGAATCACGGAGGCTGTTGGAATTGACTGGGTTGAAAATATGAAGAGTCGGAGGGAGACAAGATGGCGGGGAACTAGGAGGATGCTCTGGTTCAACCTGTCCCCTAAAGTGAGCTGATTACCTACCAAGGAACTCCGATCACTCATGAAATCAGCCTGAGATCAAAATTCTACTCGTCAGGATCTCTACGGGGGCAGAAGAAGCCAGTTGGCAGTCTTTTTTGTTTGTCTGTATTTGTTTGTATACTCCACAAACCTTACCTTGGGGCCCATTTGGGCTGAGCCTTCTCTTTTATCCTTCTTTCTTTTTCCTCTCTCTCTCTCTCTCTCTTTCTCTCTTTTTCTGCTTTCTCTCTTTCTTTTTTTCTTTCATTTGGGTGGGGAATCTTGATTGCTCAGCATTCCAGGGTGCACCTTCACTGCACCAAAGTCGACACATCCAGCTACAACCATTCAGCCAACTCTCACCAAAATGACTAGGAGAAGGAATGCCCAACAGAAGAAAAATTCAGAGGATGGGCCCTCTGCAACAGAGCTAATGGCTACCGACATAGACATTATGTCGGAAAGGGAATTCAGGCTAACAATTATCCAGGCAATAGCGAGGTTGGAGAAAAGCATGGACGACCAAATGGAATTGATTAGGGCAGATCTGAGAGCTACCAGGGATGATGTTCAGAATTTTAGGGCAGAATTGAAAGCCACCAGGGATGATGTTCACAAGGCTCTCAATGAGTTCCAATCTAATCTAAATTCTCTAAAAGCTAGGGTAACTGAGACAGAAGATAGAATTAGTGATCTGGAGGACAAACAGATAGAGAGAAAGGATCAGGAGGAAGCCTGGAACAAACAGCTTAGAAACCACGAAAACAGAATCA